>ML387598.1:25095-50070 GCA_005239525.1 Nicotiana knightiana | reverse complement strand
TACAGTTCACTTTAGATTGCACCCGAGGTATCGTTATCTCTAATCCAACCTCTAATCCCTCGGTTATGACTTTCGTCTATACTCTGGGAGTGGTTTTGTTTAAACAATTACCTAAATATGCACTCTCTCTCAAGTAGATACACACTAATTAGGCACAGTTAATTGATAGTCATTCATTAGCTACAATAAGAACGTAGTTGAACAAATAGAGATGAACAATCAACCAAACTATATTAATATCATCATAAGTTGGTCCCCTAACGGGTTCCACCAAAACCCTAGATTAAGAAAGTTAGCTACTCATATTCATAAATATCAAATCTAAAATAACTTGCATAATTGAATTACAGAGTAATGAACTAAGGAGATAAAAATCAATGTTTTTGCTTTGCTGAGTAGTAATCCTCAGGTTTTTCTTCACTTTGATGATTTCCTCTCTTCTAATCCCCTTCAAGTTGTGTTTTTGGGGTCTATTTATATGTTTGGGATAAACCCTAAATGTGTAGGAGACTTCTATTCCAACCGGGAGACACTTAAACTCTTCAAAAACTCGAATTTAGCCGGAACAGGGGCCTGGCGTTTGGGCTCTGGCGTCTGGCTAATGCCAGGCTAAGGCTCGCATTTCAGCTCTAACGCTTGGCTAACGCCAGGCAGGGTCAGTCGTTTCAGCTCTAACGCCTGGCTAACGCCAGGGAGGGTCAGGCGTTTGGGCTCTGGCGCCCGGCTATAGCCCGGTGCACTCCTCCTCGCCTCTTAAGCATATTTTCGATGTATTTACATTCATTTAGCTCAGTTTCCATCTCCAATTCACCTAAACATGAAATAAACTCTATTATGCACATAAAAAGTGTATTTTTATCATTAACGCACATAAAAGGTAGGGCATATAACATGTTAAACCATGAATTCTAGCCTCGCATCAGGCAACTTGCCAGTTCTCAAAATACCAGACCAGTAGGAGCTCTTCCTAGTGATACGGAGCCTAATCCTAAGGCTCAACTCAATGCAATTAATTTGAGAAATGGAAGAATACTAGAAGAAGCTCCAAAAACAAAGAAGAATACAACTCATCCTGAAGGAGAATTAGCTCCCAAGCCAGTTGATGGGAATGAGAAAGATAGTAAAGGACCCGAGCCAGTAATTGAAACAAGGCCACCACCTCCGTTTCCACAAACACTGCAGAGGCAAAAAGATGATGCTAAGTACGAGAGATTCCTAGATATGTTGAGCCAAGTGAGTGTGAATTTGCCTTTGGTGGAAATTTTGCAAGAAGTGCCTAAGTATGCAAGGTATCTCAGAGATATTGTGGCAAACAAACGAACATATACAGAGTTCGAAACAGTTGCACTTACTGAAGAGTGCAGTGCCAGGGTTCAGAGTAAACTTCCTCCTAAGTTTGAAGGATCCTGGGAGTTTCACAATTCCTTTATATCTTGGAAAACAAGAAGTTGGTAGAGCCCTGTGTGATTTAGGGGCTAGTATAAATTTGATGCCCTTTTCTTTGTTCAAGAAACTCGGATCGGGGGTGCTTATACCTACCACAATCACTTTATAGTTAGCAGATAGGTCACTAGTTATGCCGGAAGGAATTATTGAGGATGTGTTAGTTCGAGTGGGAAAGTTTATTCTTCCCGGTGATTTTATTGTGCTTGATTACGAGGAAGATGAGGAAGTGCACATTCGACCATTCTTAGCTACTGGTGGAGCAATTATTGATGTGAGGGAAGGGAAGTTAAAAATGAGAGTTGACGATGAGGAGGTCACTTTTAATGTGTACACGACACTTAAACTCCCAAAGCATTATGAGGACCTGTGCATGATTACTGTGGTCGACGTGACTGGTATAGAGCAGAGTTCTTATGTGAATGGCAGTGATCCATAGGAGGTGGTGTTGCAAGCTGATGGTGTAAAGATAATTGAGAAAAGAACCAGAGATGAAAAAAGAGACCCGTTAAGAGCGTGCAAAAAGGCTAGGCTTCATGGGAGAAAGAAGAAGAGAAAGCGCCCAGCCTGAGCAGAGTAGCAGAGTCGTGCCACGACTATAAATAAGGCGCTTGTTGGAAGGTAACTCGTCCTGTATATCTATTATGTTTTTAATTTTTTTTAGTGTCGAGTTTTGTGTTGTTTTTATTTGCAGAGTAGGGGAAGTCTGAGTACCCAAAGTTGAAGTTGAGGGGCATATTTGAGCTTAAGTGTGGGGTCATCCCGACTCTAAAGATTGAGATCCATGTCCGAGCTAGGCCCGAGAGGGTCTCAAGGAGTATTTCTCACCCTTGTTTTAATATTTTTCTTTGTGATCATGCATTGAGGACTATGCATAACATAAGTATGGGGTGGGGAAACTACTTTCTGAAGTGAAGTGTAATTGTATAAAATTATTTTTTTTTAGTTAAGAAATGAAAAGAAAAATAAAACAATAGAAAAAGCTCAGATTTTTTCCAACGATGGATCTGTTGGACAATTTTCTTGAGGGATAAAGTCCGATTTAAAAATACCAAAAAGATTTTTTATTTTTTTTCTTAGGATAGGTAGGTAGTATCCCTTAGTTTTTCTTTGGGCACTGGTTCTTTTCCAAGGGTGTAGCTCGAACCGGGCACTTAAAACTAATTTTTTTTAGAGTAGTTAAGAAGAAACTGACTGACTTTGAGATACCCATTGCCATGTTTGGTGTCAGCATATTAGGTTATGACATACATTCTTCTTTACCTTGTATTTGGTTTGACATGTGATGCCTGAGTAAAAAAGAATAGCCTATTTTGTGATGCCTTAGCTCAGTTGTTTGACTTGTAGGCCACATAGTGTGATATTATTGCTTAATGCTTTCAATTTTGTGTGCTTGCTTGACTTGAGAGTTGAATAAAACCGTTGTGATTGAGTCATGTGCAATGTGTGAGTGATGTTTAGTGATTTTATATGCTATCATGTGTAGTCTAGAACTTGTCCTGTGTGTTAATCGAAGCGTAGATTATGCTGGGCTAGGAGATGACGTAGGCATTTTCTTGCTTGATCATGGATGTGCTTGTCACATAAGAATTAAATTTTCCATTGCTAGCCCCTTTGAGCCTTTTGACCTTTTCTTTGGTGCCCACATTACAAGTCGTACCCCTGTTTTGTTCTTAAATTGAGATTTTTGCACCTTTACCTCCTAAGGCACTTAGTCGCTAAAAGAAGTAAGGTGAGATGCTGGGGAATAGCTTTTGAGTGGAGCCATGGAAAGGCCCGTTGGTGCACTAAAATTGTATTCAAAAGTCACTAGCCATTGAATATTCATGTATGGAGTGTGTGTAGGAAAAAAAAAAGAAAAAAAAATGATAGTAAAAGTATGTACAAAAAGATACACACCTCCAATTTTTATTAATTTGTGCTAGTGAAAATATAGAAGTGTTTAATTGAAAAAGGGCTATGTTGAATATGAGTTGTGGCAAGGGAATTAGTTGAGAAGAATATGTGTGAATTGTGAAATGTAGTTGATAAAAGTGCTTAGGAGGGTTAGTCAGTATTCCTAAATATATCCTACCCGTCCCTTCGCCTACATTACAACCTTAAAGTCCTAATTGATCCTAGATTTGGCTAGCTTAAATTAGTGAAGATCTACACTGCGGGCAAGCTTATGGTACGACCACTGGATACATATGAATTCTTTGTGAGAGTGAGTGAAATTATGTTCGATTGTGTGATGTCCTTAAATTATATTCAAAAAGCATATTTGAATGTGGGGACTAGTTATATTCACTCTTTTATTTGTTGGTGAGGGCACATGATCTCATGAACGATTGGTAATATTGTAAACTTTCTTATTGGGTAGGTGCGTGAATTGAGAGGGCTTAGTGGTTGCAAGTTGACTCTTGAGGTTGGGTGGTTGCAATTAGGGTGTTGGTATGATTGCTAGAGTAGTTATACTTGGGCATGTTTAAAGAAGGGGAAAAATGTGAAATATTGTATGTTCATATTTGATTACCGGTATCGATCATAGTCAAGGGATAAGGTGTGTGATTGAAAAGTAAAATACTCCTTGATAATGAAATTTGTACGTGTTGAAGGGTAGTAAATTGTTCCATTGCTCGAGGACGAGCAAGAGTCTAGGTGTGGGGTGTTGATGTTTAGCTTAAAGTGTATAGATTTCTATGTATATCGCCTCATATTTTACTTTTGTTTCATGAGTTTTAGATGTTAAATGTGATGACTTATATTAATTTGAAGTGTTTTCATGTTTAGGAATGATTCAGGATCAATTGGGGGCGAAACGCGCGAAATTAGAGCCAAAACGGACGAAACTGGAAAAATTGCGAATTTGGGTGCCACAGGTAGGGGCCAGCACCACCTGTGGCACTGTAGGCAGTATCTAAATATGGGGCAGCGCCCCAGTGGGCGCCCGGCGCTAACCAGGGGCCGGTGACGAGTTTTTTTCCTATTTTGCCCGGGACACGGTTATTTCGGCCCTAAACTTACCCAACACGTATAAAAGCAAGTCTAAGCTTATTTTTAGGGGTTGGACGCCATTTTGGAGAGAATATACACATGGAATTTCTAGGGAGCGAAGGATTCTCAGTTTTCTTCACCTTTTTCTAGTATTTTCGATTAATTCAACACTTATGCAATTGTTTGATTTTAGCATGAGTGGCTAAACACCCATTGTTCTGGGGTTGTGATTTAGCCATGAATATTGTTATTCGACATTAGCTTAACCTTGATTTTAATTCACTGAATATATGGTTGTTTCTTCAATTCTGTGTTTAATTGCTTAATTGTCTGGCCAGCAGTTAGGTTCTATATATTATCTATGTTATGCTTGGGAAAGCCATGTATAGATTAGAGAAGAACTGAAGAGAGCGCGATCTTAACCCTTCAGGGGAGCGAATTGTGGTTAGGATCGGAATATACCTAGTCACCGTGCTTAATTAAATATCGTAATCTTAGTGCGTTCTGATAGATTAATTCATAGGAATATAGGCGTTAATCTATTGAGAATAGGCGAGTAGTGTTTCGGGAGAAGGATATGAGAGCATTTATCGATTAACTAGCAACCACGAGTGAATTATATGAAAGGGAGAGTTAATTAGAACACAATACAAATGGTGAATCGATCACAACCCTGGAATATTTGTCTCTATTGAATACACAACAATACTCTCATTACTCGATAATTAGTTATTTTGTAGAATCATAGTATAAAATGTTACATTTCTAGATTTTTAATTTGGCTTGATTAAATAACAATTATAGTGATTTAATAAGTAGTTTACACAAGTTTCTGTGGGTTCAACATTCGATTTATCATTATATTACTTATACGACCACGTATACTTGTGTGTGCGTTTGGGACCAACAATTACCTCTAACCCTTTGTGGCAACCAGCCTCAGACTGTTGCGACAATTTCAAGTTAACTCTAACTTGAACACTATACTAAGAGTATCTAGTACAATGATTTTAATGAAAGCTGAAAGGTACAACTCAAAAGCCCTACTACAAATGAACTAGAAGAAAAGACAGACACTTGGAACTGGTTCTTCTATCTGGTTCATGTGCTTCATGTTCGCACACAGGAATTGCTTGCAAAATGCCTTGCTATTTTGCTCTCAACTCACGTTTAACTTTCCTTTGTGTGTCACCTGTAAAAGACAACACAACTGATATATATAGAGTTAGTAGAATAGGAAATAACTAGAAGTCTAATGCTTTAATCTTCCTTGGTGGAAGAGTGCCAATTATCTTCAGCTTCTAACTCTTCCATTATCTATGATAGAATTCTCTTCGCTTAAGGAGTCCTGCTCCTTATCAATTATGCAACATTTACGTTCAGGAGATATCAGATATAACCACTTGGGCTTATTTCCTTCACATACATATCTTGTGCTCGAATTTGCCCGTATATGTGTACACTGAGTATGACGTTCATACTTGAGTTCCTTTGTCGATCATCAAAACAAACTTAAACATTCTTTACTTGAAGTATGGAAAAGAGCAAATACGATTCAATTGAGATTTGTCCATTTGCCGTATAAAAGCTTCAACTTTCTTAAAAAGGTTTTCCTTTAATGAATAGTAACTTCTTTTTTTTTACCTCAAATGAGAAAAAGAATGAAGTCACTGATCGATAGGCATAAGTGTTTGCGTCATACTGTCACTATAAGTTACTTACCTTAATACATACAGGAAAGTAATCCACGAAAGTGTTTCTCCATAGGAAAAAGTAATTCACTTCTAAGTGCAACAAGAGTGAAGAGACTAAGCACAAAGCATAGGAGTGTGGTTGTCTGAAGTCTGAACTGTGATGGATTATCGACTTTTACTTCTTCTATATTTCATTTCCATTTGCCCAGACCTTTCCCATTCTTCTCTTCGATTCTCCTTATGGAACAGTTATAAAGAGACGTAATTCCTTATGGTACGTTCCAAAAGGAATAACCTCTTTCTAAATTTGAAAACAATTTAACTTAAATTTTTAATTCTATTCTTAACGAAAAACTTTTATAACCAGACAAATACTTTCGATCCCATTTTGACTTGTTTAGGACCAAAAATTCCAAAAATCTTTCTTTTTCTTAAACTTGTGTCCAGCCAAACAGGTTCACATAAATTGAAACGAAGTAGTATTTGGTAGGAGAGAAAATAATTTCTTATTAACAGTTCCGATTACTTGAGTGTTTAGTTACTAATTGTGTTTACCTGTCAATCAATTACGCCTCAATTTGATATATACTTGCATACAGAATCGCTAAGTAGAATAAAAGACTGTTTTCTAGTACTATTACATATTAAAAATACAAAGCCAGCCATTGCTTGATATAGGCTAAAGGTAGACTGGAGAAATCCACGGTAGCTGACATTGTATCAGGAGAGAGCATAGAAAGCGAAGTTCGGACAAGCTCCGGCATGTTTCTTGTCAAAGCTCAGGTTAATTCATGTCCTAACTCTCTTATCTGTGTTGCTATTACTTCTCCTTTTTAGAACTTCACCTCTAGTGGACATTTAGTGTTGAATGTTAATATTGTTACAAGTATTAGATGAGAAAGACCACTTAATTTTTTATTTGTTTCTCTTCGTTAAAGGATGAAGTTGTTGCTAATGTGGAGGCCAGAATAGCTGCTTGGACATTTCTCCCAGAAGGTACTTTGGAATCTGTGGTGTTGATTGGCTTCATCGCTATATGCCTATACTGAATTTCTTACTTTATATACTAACTTGTTATTCAGAGAATGGAGAATCGATTCAGATATTGCATTATGAAAATGGGCAAAAATACGAGCCACATTATGATTATTTTATGGACATGGTCAATCAAGAGAATGGTGGCAATCGCGTGGCTACTGTCCTTATGTATTTATCGGATGTTGAAAAGGGTGGAGAAACAGTTTTCCCTTGGTCAGAGGTAATTCCAGTTTTGTATAATTGTTATTGGTTTTTTTTTTCTTTCTTTTTTTACAATACTAGAGACGAAAATTTTCTTTTCTTCTTTGTTATTGAAACCTGCAGGACGCGGAATCTCAGCCAAATGGTGATGACTGGTCTGATTGTGCTAAATATGGCTATGCAGGTTTGATTTGTGACCATGAATTTCAATGTGACATTATAGGTGTCCATCAGCATATACATGTTGGAAGTAGTATTAGCTATTTTCAGTAAGGCACATTATGTATTTGGATAATAAAATGGGGTCGGATCCAAGATTTAAACTTGGTGAAGCACCGAAAACAATGTACTTTTGAAATTATAGGTTCAGATATAAACATTTGTTGAAACTTGAGTGATTATGTTCTATATTGAAAATACTAGATTCAGTTGAACCGATTGGAACAAGCTGCATCTCTGCCTCTGAATAAAAGTGACACAAAATCAAGTGAGACTATAATTACATATCCATGTTTTATTTGCAGTAAAACCTAGGAAGGGTGATGCATTGTTGTTTTTCAGTCTCCATCCTAATGCAACAACTGATCCTTTGAGCTTGCATGGAAGTTGCCCGGTTATTGAAGGCGAGAAGTGGTCTGCTACGAAGTGGATTCATATAAGGTCCATTGACGACACACCATCAACAGATCAGTGTGTCGATCAGAAACCTGACTGCGCCGAGTGGGCTGCTGCTGGTGAATGTGATAAAAATCCTTCTTACATGGTGGGCTATGAAGGTTTTGTAGGTCATTGTAGGAAGAGTTGTAACGTGTGCTCATGATAGGAATGAATACATACTCGAATTTTTCTATATCATTTTACCAGTAGAGCAAAGTGTATGTTGAGTAACTGTTTTAGACACCATATGCTAGTAGCAGAATAGAGCAATTTACTTTTCGTTTATCACATTATTCGGTAACTTGGTACTATAAAGCACTGTGCCTCACTGCCTTGCTTTATGAGTTTATCTAATCTGATTCATCTAGCTTGTCAAAATTATCATAAGCGTAAAAATTCTTAGTTTAAGTATCAATTAGTAATTAAATAATGGACTTTTAACTTGGGATAAAAAGATGTCCATTTTCTCCCTGGCTTAATTGTTTCATAAGTAAAGATGGAAATTCTAACTGCCAAGTGCCAACCAGAGAAGATAAAGAGGAAAATTATGAAAAGCATAACAGTCCACAGAAAAAACCGTTAATTTAGTTAGAAAACTAATGAACAGTTGGAAAACAAAAATCCAAAGAAAAAACAATGAGAAATATTCATCAAATATTTCCAACACAACTTTGATTAATCCATGACTACATTACAGAGATCATCATCTTCATTCCGGCGACAAGGATCCTCCGGCCGCATTTGGGACAACAGACTCAATACGCCAGTCGATGGCGGGCCACCAATAACCACTGCTCATGGAATCGGAAATTCTCAAAAATATAGAAGAATCCAATTTGACGAGGTTTCAAATATTGCCACCACATCTGTCGGAACGGAGACAAATAAAAACTCTTATGCGGCGGCAGCCCCTGAACCATCTTCTAGATCTAAAAGTAAGCCGCCCAGGTGCTCTTTCATTGCCATTTTTAGAGGATGCACTAGAACTCATGCATCCTAGAGATTTTGTTGGAGCTTTTCTTGTTTTATTCTTTTCTTATTTTCATGTGCCAAATGTATAACGCTACGCTAATTTTCAGATGTTCTTTACAAGCCAGAATCATTATTACAGACGACATGACCAATGTTACACAAATTTCTCAAGAGATGTGATACATTAATGAATTTTTCAATATAAATGTTACTGGTTCATGGGAACCCGTAACTAATGCACTCGATCCGCCCCTGCATACAAGAACTTGTACACACTCGTACCCAGCTCGAAGCAATAAACCAATTTGTACAACATAAATGAAATCCATTTGTTACGCGTTTTGACAAAGATGATCACGATTCTCAAGGATATGAAATTTCCAAAATTTGGATCTTTTAAACTGAACGTATCGGCGGCTCAATAAAATTAGTGATCTAAAACCAGATTTTAATAAGGGAAACACATGCAAAAAGTTGGTGTAATGTAACACTATTACAAGACATAAAACATTGAAGTTATAGTAATATTATTATAGATATTGGTATAAGTTAATAAGATGTTAATCATGTATCTGCAATACATTACTTTAATTTTGTCGTTAAAAACATTATTTACTAATATAAAGAACTAAACGGTTTATTTCAGATTTCTAAAATATTTCTACCGTTAAAAAGTTGGCTTTCTTTCTAAAAAGATTTGTATACTTTTCTCCTACAATATTCTCTTGAACGAAAATAAAATGATAAAATTCATTAACAATTTTTGGGGACCCGTAAAATTGGGGTCTAACACAAATGCTTTACTAGCTTCTCTCTTGCCGAGATTGTTACTTCTGATAATTGCTACAAGTATGGATAACATGAACCAGCTGTGCGATCAATTCATTTCCATTCTCAGGGTCAGGAACACAAACGGTTGAAGAAAACTCCCTTTTCTCTCAATTTCCGTGTTAGCATACACTACAGGATAGAATTCAAAAAATGGGCAAGGCCATACATTCAGATGAAAGTTGGAGACAAGGAAAAAGTTGGTTTCTGTGTAGTATCCAGCAGTAGGACTGGCTCGCAACATTTGAGTCTGTTGCAGATGCTTCTCCCATGGTTTAGAAGCCAAGTTTGTGATACTTGGTGTAGTCAATCTCTTTCATTCTAATACAACACAACATATTTTCAGGCAACTCCTCTGCCTTGTTTCCCTGCACCATATTTATAAGTAACATCAGATACAAGTCTTCAAGAGGTAGTCAAATCCTCTTTAGAGTTGTTAATAGCTACCTGAATTGTCAGACCGAAGTCAAGGACACAGTTTTTCAATCTGTCTTTAAACGATTCCACTCCTTTTCTAGCGAGGTAATTGAATCTGTGAATGTCTAAATCAATCTCAAAATAGTTTTCTCCCTGCAATAGCCAACACAAAAGATTTCAGTATGAACACCAAGAGAACTTTGTTTGATTTTACATGCAAAATACATGAATGTCTGTACACAGCAAAGGAGTGAATACCCACATGAAAAGTTATAAGCTGTTGTTTAATTTGCACGACAAAAATGTGATTGCGAAGATCTGTTCGAATATTCCTTTGTTCAGATTCCACCATCATGCAAAAAGAGACTTTTATTTGAAGGAGAGGCATAAAAGGTTTTGTTGGAAGTTTGTTTTCGTAAGAGCTAAAAGGTGATATATCGTTTGTATACAGTAGAAAAATGTCAATATTTTAAGGGGTACAGTTAAAAAGTCGTCTTCTTTTTTAAAAGTCTCATAAAGGTGGATTCAGAGTTAAATTCTCAGAGCCTAAATATAACCAAGCCAGAAGAAAACAAATGCAATAATGCTAAATGCACAAAGTTTCTTACATTAACGTACCCAATAAAATTCATGTTGAGGACGTGAGAGTACAGGCTTTTCATTGTATGCATTCAAGAGTTTCTTCTCAGCTGCACTTAATTGAAGATCATCTGTGTTTGCAACTCGGCCCAAGAATTTCAATCTTTCCCTGAAGGGTGCATTTGTATCCATGGGAAAACTTTTGATCTTCTCTATTTCGTCATGTATTAATCTCTGTCCCACAGATAGCAAGGAAAAGAATAACTAATTAGCAATTTATTCAAAAAGGGCAAATCTGTATGTACACATTAAAAACAAATATATTCGGTTACTGGTTTAATAGGTTGTACTTGTCTTACTAAGTGTTACTGAGAAATCAGAAAATGTAGTCATGTAAAGAAAATTCACCATCCTTACCTGGAGATTTTCTTGAAATTGGACTGGCATTTGTTTTGAGTAATTTTCTGAAAGTTTGAAATAGAGAACAAAATTCATCCCTTCTCCATCATATTCATTCTGGAAGATTGCAGGAGGGTATAACGGTATCTGAAATGAGAGAACAGTCAATCAATTTTTGGGACAAGCAGTCATTCATTAATAGCATGACATTATCCAAAATCCTTTTTGCCAGCATCTTCACCGGGAAGGTTTTAATTGCCAGATCTGAGCAATAAAAAATAAGTCTAATCTCGGAGGAAGATATGAAAAGAAAAATATTCTAATACCTGAAGATTCACAATAAGAATAGCAGGAACTTCACTAGATGAATCGATGGCTGGAAGTTCCACAAAACGTGCAATATGATCAATTTTCCTTGCTGACAAGAATACATCAGCTCCAAAGGGATAAAATGCAGCACAGTTTGGAGCAAACTCTTTCTTCTTATCCCTGCCAAAGAATTTAGAGGGATCGCTATATTCAATTGAACAAAAATAAACACAAGGAATTTACACAAGAAAGAAATTGACAAAGTTGGAGACATGTCTTTTATAATCTCATGTCACAGATAGAGTCCATCATCAGTAGCTTTCTCTTACCTAAAGTAGTTTTTGCCACGGACCTTGAAAGTATTTGGCTCAATTGATGACCAGCAGTCGGACATTTTCCTTCCCAACGGGCAGCAGGGAATTTGAGAACCAGCTATTGGTCTTTGAAGAACGGCTTTTGGCGATACTGGAGATTAAAAAAAAGCAGACAAATCAGTAACATAACACAATTACATTTTCAAAGTCAACGTGAATTCAGTTGTAGCTAGTAGCTCTATGTAGAAAAAGTTAACTCCCTCAATTGTTATCTATGAATTTTTCTGGAAAATGGTAATGGCATATTCATCAGCACTAAAGCTGTCCACCTATTTACAGATCAACTAGACAAAATCTTGTTCATCTTACAAGAACTACTATCATATAATGTATGTTTAGATAGGTTACAGCTGATCTATCTGACCAACTCAACATGAAATAATAGCGTACTAATCTCAAAATGTTTTTAAAGTTTCAGAAGTCGTTTATGCAAGAAAAGCATCCTATTGCAGACTTTGGCTGCCATTAACAGTATCTACAAGGTAAAAGTACTTACATAATGCCGAACTTGAAGTTGTTTCTCTCCATTTAAAAGATAACATCTGGGTCAGGGATGATTTTCTACGGGTACGTGGTGAGCTCGGGTTTAGCGATTTTTTCTTTTCATCCGAAGAGGCAACACAAGCAAGACAAGGCAGGCATGGGTTCTGACTTCCACAATTGTGGAAAAATCCTGTTTCAGCCCTAGCACCACCTTGATCCATGCTTCGGGGCGTTTTATCAACAGGGCCCGGGCCATCCATCTCATTTTGAGGATTGTTGGACTTAACTTGAGAATCTGCTGATGAGTTTCTTTTTGCAGCATCCTCATTTGCTTCTTGATTTCCAAACTGTTGTTCATGTTTTGCTGGGAGGTGAGAAGTAGCATTTCCATTGTGATACACAAAATCAGAAAACCTAGGAGAAACCCCGTTCGAAAAAGAACCACTTTGTGAAAAGACTGCACAATTGTGAAATTACCATACAACATCGATTAGAGATCCTGCCTAAACAATGCAATGACTTTGAACTTCTAACGAGGCAGATGACTTACCATCTTGAACACTGTGAAAATCATCATCACAGTCAGACTCAATCACCATCTCGGGGTCAAACCAAGACTCTGCATTTCCTGTTTAGGGCACATAATATGACGAAAACAAATTTGAGTCGTGCTCTTTATCAGCCTCCAAATACAGAAATTTATGATCTTTACTAAATAGATAGAAACATTTCCATTAGGGTGTTGACTAATATACACAAAAACCAAACGAGATTGGAAACTCAATAAAAGAAAAATAAATAAAAATGAAAAAAAGTTCATAAACAAATAGTCTCAGCAAGATATATCAATACTCAAGTAATCAAAAGCTAATAGCAAGAAATCAACTACCTAGATTCAAAGAGCAACTAAAATTTACCTAGGTATTCAAATTGTTTAATGAATCCAATCAACAAATGCATCTCTAAGACTCTTAACTTTACAAAAATTTCTTAAATGGAAAAATTGAAAGACGAGCTAAGGATCAAAACTTCATGATTTCAGAAGGAAAATAGTTACCTTGAAAAGCAGGATTATTGTAAGAAAGATCTGCAGAAGTAGATGGTTCAATCTTACTGAGATTATGAGAAGCCGAATTGGTCTTTGACACATTTCTCCTTCTGCTAATTTTATGTTTCTTCCTATGAACAAACTTCCGCCCCCTAATTCCCACACACCCTTTTGGTTTCGATCCACATGCTCCCATTTTTCCCCCTTTCAGCTCTCAGAAAAGAAAAAAAAACAAGAACTGAAATTTTCAAAATTTGAGTCAATCACTCACCAACAAGAACATATATACACAACAGAGAGATTCTTGATGCTAATTATCAATATTCACGTTTATTATTATTTGGGTTTAGGAATCAAATATCTAATCAATATAAGTGCAGCAATTTGTACAGAAACTACCAGTAGTAGAAAAGTTAAGGGGACAACTTTATATAAAAATAGGTTTGGTTAAATGTTGAGTTGGGAATTAATAGGAGTGGATGATTTGTCAACGACCAAATACTTCGACTGTCGATGAGTAGTTTGGTACGAACTTTCCTGTGAGCTTGGTCCCGCGTCCCTTCATTATTGCCACGTACCTACCTAAACTCAAATTTACCTCTCCTTTAGAATACGCGCTTAAAAAAGTGATTTGTTTTTACTTTTTTAACTGTTTTAGTTTAGACTTTTAAATTGTTTTTGCGTTAACGAATATGTCTTCCTTTTGTTTAGGACGAATGTAGTGTGTTTAACTAGTTTATCTCGTGTTAATAAATGAAAGGTTCACCTTGCATTAATAAAATAACCATGTTTAAATTGAAGAACGGATTTCAATTTCGTGGAAATCAAAACAAGACGTCTTTAGAAATTGTTTCCTCTAAAATCGGATAACAATTGAATTTATACGCGGTTTTAAAAATACGTGATATAACTTAATACAAATTAAGTAAATATTGAAAATAAATACAAACCACACGAATCGAATAGTCTTGGTCCTCGAGTTTGATCATCCTTGAACTAAAAGATGTTTCAACTGATATATGAACAGAGTAACAACATAATAAAAGCTAGAAAATGACAATATATTGTTTTATGTTGCGAAATGTGATATGTTTTACAAATGATCAGACCCCCTTTATATAGTAGGGGAGTCCTACTCTTGATACAATTCTATATGAGGAAAGAAATCTCATGATTAGCTAATTAATCGGCATATCCTTGATACGTATCGAGAACTCCGCCGTGACCTACGCCTGATTGCGGATATTTCGTCCTTCTGTTATTCGGCTTGGCAAATTTCCCTCGATCTCGCATGATCTCGATTTTGTTCGTCCCGGGGTCTCGAGCTTGATGATATAACCTAACTTGACGATATAACCTCGCACCTCGGTTCGATATGATTCGAGGTCGAACATTAACCTATCACATTTCAGACTCAATTATTTACACAAGGGGTGAGCCCGATATTGACCGTATACATAAACCATAAATAACTTACAGGTATTTCACTGGATTTTCAAGAACATCTTCAAAGCTAGTTTTTAAAAAATTTAAAATACAAAATATATTTTTAGTCCAAACGCATTTATTAAATATGCATCATAAATTCATAATTTAATACGATGACCAGGGGCGGACCCACCTTGTAGGAAGAGGTTTAATTGAACCCTCTTCGTTACAAAAATAATTATTTTTATCTTGAAATTTCATCAGAAAATTATAAAAGTGTAAATAGGATAATATATGAACCTACTTGACACTAAGTAGTGGCAAGTGGGTTCAAAGTAATTAAGGCTATAGTCGCAAGTTTGAACCCCTGCAAAAGCAACGAACTAACTATATGGCAGTTTCTGCTAAATATATATATTATTTTGATTGTTAGAGGTTGATGTTTCTTATTTTGTCTATGACTCTTTGTTTTCTTACTTCTCTTTATTATTTCTTTTTTTATTTAAATCTAATAAAAGTTATTCATATTAAACTCCTCCATTTTACTTTAAAAAATGTAAACCTTTTTACAAAGTGATTTTTGTTTTAGTGCTTTATTGAAATTGCTTATAATTTTAATTTAGTTTATATTGAAATTGTTAATTTGTGTTATACTCAAAATTTTAGTTTGGTGTAAATATCTTTTTCTTTAATAATTTGTATAAATTAGTTTAGCTTGTAACTTTTTTTCTCTTGTCTTTTGTTTGTAACAACTTTGTATGTTAAATTTCTTAGAGTTATAGTATAATTTTTAAGTTGGTACTTTTGCTTAAAATTGCTAAATTTTCTAAAATAAATTTGTTAATTTATATAGATAAATTTTTTAAAAAAATTAAAGGAGGAAATTTTCTTTATTATTTTTTTAAAAAAAATTCAACAAAAAATAAATGACTTCATTTTGAAGTGATCTGATGAACAAAAAAGAGTTGTACATAAATTATGTTTACAATTGCACTCGTACAATCGAGTATCGTGTTATTTGATTGAACTCGCTTGTACAAAATTCTGGATCCGCCACTGATAATGATTAAGCATTAGCTAAAAGAGATTGATTCGTTGATTGACTATCACTGTAAAAATAGCAAAATCGTAATTAATGTTATGGATTTATTTGTTAAGAGTTGGGACATGAAGTTCCTTCACATCACCACGTGAATATGAGTACTAGAATGAAATGGATACAGATAAAGCATAATAATATAAGAATGTGAAATTGAAGTATAATTATTTTAATCAATGTTAGTAATATTTCACTAATTGTTATTTATCGTATTATAATCTATGTCATAAAGTTTATGCTTGCAAACCAAACTATTCTATTTTATATTGTTAAAAAGCAAGATAACGTGACATAAGCAAATTAATTAGCTAACTAATTAATCATATATTTCTTTTTTGTCGCATTCATAAGAACAGACATCACTAATGACTTCGTGCTATTTTACTTTTAAATTAAATAGGTAACTTGATCACATGTTATATTCTATAGCCTTTACCTTTTTCAAAGTTAAAATAGGAATATTAACCAAGAATTAAAACGAGAGAAAGAATTCGGCGAAAAGGACCCGCAAAAAAAAAAATGTGCTGGTGGCGCGTGAAGGAGTCTTAAAATTTCTTACATCCGAGACCGAGTTGTTAGGCTAAATACGTGACATCCACGACCTTTTGAACTGTCCAAGAAATGGTCCGTGAAACTAACGCGTCTTAAACAAAAAGGGTTAAAGCCTCATTTGTTTTTTTAAGATTAAGACGTGTAAATCTGAATACAAATCTGAATATCAAGATATATATTAAGATTAAGATATCTGAATCTGAATACACATCTGAATATATTAAGATGTGTATCAAGATCAGAATATAAATAATTAAGATTGTTTAATTTTTAACATCTGAATGTATAAAATTTATCTTTATTTGAAAATTAATAAACATAAAATTCAAATGAAATGCTAACTGATCTAATATTCTATCAATAAAATATATAATTTTTTAAAATATGATAGTTGTTGATGGTGATGGCTAACGGGTGAATGCCGACTAGAAGCGGTGGTTGGTGATAGTTTTGGTTGATGACGGTGGTTCATGCTAGTAGCTAGTAGTGATTGGTAGTGGTGGCGATTATGATTGAGGATGGTGGTGGTGGGTGGTGATAGTTAATAATGGCGGGTGGTGATAGTAGTTGTGACTGAGAAAGATGGTGGGTGGTGGTAGGTTAAAATAATGGGGAGTGTCGGCTATGGTTGTTGATGGTGATGGGGTGGTCAGTTGTGGTAGTTAAGGTGGATTAGTGTTGATTGTGGGTGAGAATGATATATGGTGGTCAGAGTGGTGAGGATAGTAGGTGGTGATGGTCGATAATGGTGGCGGCAATGATTGATGATGATGGTGGTTTGGTGGTGGTGGTGGTTGAGTATGGTGGTGGTGGTGGTGATGGCGGCAGCGGCATAGTGGTAGTTGATAATGGTAGGCGGTAGCGGCAGTTAATAATGAATATGTGATAGAATCTTAATGAAATTAAGTATCTGTTATAGATCTTAATCATACAGACCTATTCAGACTCATTAAGTGGTTATGAAGTAAAAAAAAACAAACACACTTAATGATTAAGATCTGAATAATAAAAATTCAGACTTTAAAAACAAACGCACTTAATGTCTGAGATCTGAATGATTAAGATTCAGACCTCCATTAAGTGCAAACAAATGAGGCCCAAGGAACACTCAAACAACGTTATGTGCCCAACCTGTGAGTCCGGAATCAAAATGTGATTCTTTTGGACTGAAAGAATTAAAATATGTGTAAAAAAATTTGATGACCAAAATATATATAAAGCCTTTGTTAAAGACGTTATACCTTAATGGTCGTTTGCCCAGTTAAGTATAACGCCTTTAGCTAAAGCGTTATATTTGAACTCAAAGTATAGCACACTAACAAAAGACGCTATACTATAACGTCTTTTGTAGGCGCTATACTAACATAAATATGAAATGGACCAGAAGTGATTCGACAAACAAACAAATAGTACTGGGAAAAGGCACTAGCTATGATTCGATACACAAAGAATTATTTTGTTTTGTTGCACGAAAAATTACTGTATTTGCATAATATTTATATGATTTATCACAATTTTTTAATTTAACTTTAGAAATCTATTTATTCAAGATCAAAGTTAAATGTTATTTTGTTGTCATAAATGTCGTATAGCATAATTTTTATATGATATTTTTTCTTTTATCCCACTCAATCATATTTTACTGTATTGTCAATACAACTATATTTTGCAAAACTATTACAAAACGCTAGCTTTCAAAATACTCATGATCTCGTCACCTCAACTCCAACGGTTCATTCACTATTTCTCATTGTTTATCTGAAACTTTTACCAAAATAGTGATATAATCTTGTGCCTACTGCCGTGGAGATTCTTTGATATGTGTTATCTATCTTTTCACAAAGGGCTCTTTGCTCTTTGCCATGAGGATTCGTTGTTTGTTTGTTTATGAAATGTTAGTATAGTACCTTGACAAAAGGCGATGTACTATAGTACCTTTTTATAGTGCGCTTTATTTTGAGTTCAAATATAACGCTTTAGCTAAAGACGCTATACTTAACTGGGCCAACAGCCGTTAAGGTATAACGTCTTTAGCTAAGGCTTTATATATATTTTGGTCATTAATTTTTTTCACATATTTTGATTATTTGAGTCCAAAAGAATCACTTTTTAATTCCGAACTTGCCCAAAGCCTCGCTACTTATTTTGTGGACCCACTGCTTCACCACTTCTCTCTTGCCCACTCTTGGCCTGCCCAACGTTTAAAGAGCCATGGATCAGTTGGACTGTTCCACGTAAGGGTGTACGTAGATCGGGTTGGTTCGATTTTTATTAAAACAAAACCAAATTAACTATATCAGTTTGGATTGATTCGATTTTGTCAGTTTTTTCAAGTTTTGGGGTTTTATTGTTACATGAATATTATTCGAATCTTACTTTGTTAAAGTTATAGATAAAGTTTGATAAATGAATATATGTTTAGTAAATATTAAAAAAATTGACAAACATGTGATCTATTAAAATATCTCAATGGGAGAATTATGTTAGTAACACTGGGTGGGCATAGTTTGCGCAAACCCGAAACCCGAACTTGAATCGAAATCCGATCTTTTTGGATTTTTGAATTATGGATTGGAGTTCGGATTTTATTTTTAAAAATTTTGAATTTTGGATTTGGGACTTCAAAACTTCGGATATCCGAAAATTCAAATTTTTTTTACCTTATATTTAGCCTTACCTGTTAGACCTTAGCCAATTATGGCATTACCCATATACATACCTAATACTAATAAATCCAAATCTCCAATAGTATCATGCTCATTAAACATTAGCCCTTATATTCAATACAAATTACTAAGTCCAATATGGGATTCTCTATCAAATCAAATACAATATAGGATTTTTCTTTTCTCTCACGTCTCACCCACACAGCCACATCATACGTGCATTTGTTAACACTGAAGAGACGAGGCCGAAGTTGACTAAAGATTGAATTTTGAGGTCACCATCCCAGTTAATCTTTTAATTTATAATAGTATAATTTGAATCAGTGTGATGTATTGCATATTCAAGACTTTTTTTCTTGAAGAGGCATTATATAGAGTCGAGAAGATATCAATAACTAAAGCATCCTTTGATTACCATCTTTCTACTTCATTTAAATGATTATTTTTATGTCAAGTGGTTTCTATAAGCTCAACTTATAGGCTTAAAAGCCATAACTGAAAATTCGAAAAATTCAATCCGATTAATCCGAAACCAAACTTAAATAATTCGATCCAATCCGAAATTATTTGGATTGGATTTGGATTGTAATTTCTTCAATCCGAAAACCAAAAATCCAAACCGCAATTTCATATTCAATCCGAATTGCCGGAACGCTGACCCCTAGTAACACATGATCGTTATTTTCTTAGTCGTCTATCATTAATTTTTCGTCAATGTACATTTTCAAGGTTAATACATGAGAGGATCCCAAATATTTCTATATTTTTCAAAGAAAATTCAATATAAAGTCTTAAAAATATATATAATTATATATTTATATGTCGATTTGGTTCGGACTTTTTTACTCAATACCAAATCAAGTCAAACCAAACCTAGTCAGATTTTTTAATCGGTTTAATTTGATTTTTCGGTTTAATACGATTTTCCGGATCGATTTGAACACCCCTAGTTCTATGTATCAGGCTTGACTTGAATTTGAGGACCCAAACAAGGTGTAAAATAAAGGCAAAGATTACTTTTAACCTGCTCTTTATATTCTGTAGCCATAAAATTATATAAAATTTGTATACAACACACACACACAGAAAAAAAAATCTTATATATTAAGCATAATAACTCTTAATAAAAGGACATAACCGAAATTCTAGATATTAGCCTTATAATCCTATTAGTTTTAGGACATAATACTATACGTTAGGAATTCTACATGATTACCTTTAGGAATCCTATTGGTATAATTACTTTGGGACTGTCTAATTCATATAAAATTGAACAAGTAAATATTTTTAGCCATGTAATCCTATTACTAAGTATTATAATGTCATATTACCAATTTAATTTCAGAATGTATTATATTGTCCAAATTCATTTAGAAAAATGAGAGTCTATATTAGTATAAAAGCATAAATATAATATTAAAATAGCCCTAAAATATTTAACGGAAGAACTCATAGGGAAAGGACATAGCTGCAATAACCTATTTTTTGGACTACAATACCTTCTATGCTAATTTTTAATATTTAAGATTTTAAAATTAATAAAATTTTGTCGTTTAAATCCGTATTAAAAATATGTAGGAAGGTTATTGGCATTACATTACCACTCCAAAATGTCCAATACAAAGAAAAAATAATATTAAATGGACTGCATAAAGAGTTGAAATTGAGAAATAAAATACCCCCACGATAATAGATTTTTATATTATATTTGAACTATTTTCCTACTCAAATAATTTTCTTATATCAAATTTTCGTGTAATATTAAAAAATACCCAATTAATAAACAACAACTAAGAAAATATTTAAGAATATAAATGTGTGAGAAAGAGAAAAAAATGATTGGTAATTGGTAAGAGTCAATACCACTAATGATTCTACAACATAAAGATCTAAAAGTGAAATGTCATATGAATCTTTTACTCTTTAAAAATAAAATTTATAGTGGATAAAATTATAATTAAGATTAATTATTCGAAATCAGAGATGAACGAATATTAAGATCTGAATTAACATAGAATAAATTATTTTTTATGTTAAAAGAAAATAATTAAATCTTTTAATTAATTATTTAGCAAGAGAATTCAATTCAATTATTTTTTAAATTCACCATATGAGTAAAATTCTTATTCAAATTAAAAAAAAATCTTAGGGTACATAAATTTATTCCATAAAAAGAGCATTCGAACACAGAGTAAAAATGTTAGTACATTATTAAGAATGAAAATGTCATACAAGTGTCAGAGTAAGCACAATCAAAGTTAAATCCTAAACAAGAACAAGCTTTCAAGACTATATTATAAAAAGCCGACTCTGGTATAATGAGATTTTTCTTTGTAGATGCCTCCGGAAGATATCGAAATAATATTTCTATGTCATGCATTACTAGCAAATATCATATCAAGAGGCATGCCACTGTTAGCAATATAGCAAGTGGTATACCAACAACGATTTTATTGTTAGACCACCCATTTTAGATTTAATATACCTTTTCAAATAACTTAAATAACCATCACAAATATATCAAAGCAGAGCATGGTGCTAAATTTATTAGAAAAGCAAAATTGATAATATGTGATGAAGCGCTTACGGCTAAGTGTCAATCGATCGAAATAATTGCCCGGAGTTATAGAGATATATTGGATATTAATGAACCATTTGGTAAAAAATTAATGGTTTGGGAGGTGACTTGTCAAGTACTACCAGTAGTTCCAAAATCGACAAAAGCAGAGACTGTAAAAGCTAGCTTGCCAAAGTTATACTTCTAGCCTCAAACGAAAAAGATTCAACTGACAAGAAATATAAAGTAAGAACAGATCCAGTATTTAGTGTCTTCTTGCTTCATGTGGGAAACAAAGAAGAGCATCCAATAAAAGATGATTTAATTATTCCTGAACACTTGGTTATCAATCACAATGGTAATAGTAGTGCATTTAATAAAAAATATTTCTATCATTAAATTAAAATGCAATATATGCAAATCGCATGATAGAATTAAAAAATATTTTTGCTAGCATAAATGAATATATTGACCAACTAAATAAAATGCTGATTGCAAAATCTTATAATAAAAATAAAATATTTTTCAGTTTTGACCCAACAGAAAATAATACCAATAATTACTACCAAGAAGAATAATTAAGTACTTTAATACCAAATGGCCTTTTACCATACATGTTTGTTGTCAAATTTCTTATTTCCTACGCATGTTAGTGTCACCGTATGTATAATAGACTAAGTTAAAATTGATCTTCCAATGTATATAGGTTAATTTTAAAGAAAAATATGTCCGTCATGCTACTGAAAAACTTAGATATGCCGAATAGCTTATGTACTTGCACACATATATAGAAGTTTTGACAATAACGTCATACACGCAAAAACTATCATACTGGTTAATGGGCTTCTAAGTATATTCTTATCCCTAAATTCAACTTTAATTTAAGGAATATCCTTTTAATTTGAGTGAAAATAACTTTTAGTATGTTTATGTTTTGAAAATATAATCAATAAAGCATAAGGACAAACATCCTAAATATTGAACTATATTTACCGCAATATATTTTCATGCACGAACAATTGTATGTTGCACTTTCAAGAGGGATATCAAGATCGACAACAAGAGTTCTGGTTAAGACAGAGCAACCAACATAAACATATAAAAAAAATATTGTCCATAAATAAGTGTTCGTTAAGATACCATCACATTAATTACTTTTAAACTGTAATATATAATTATCTAATTAACATGACAAAATTGATCATTTGTTTAAAATTTGATGATGTCTTTTTATTTTAACTTCATGTATCATGTTAATGTAATAATATTTTTCGGCATTTAGATGATTGTTGTATTATTATATATAAATTTTTCTCTCAATAATTAAATTTTATTTTTCTTCATATAAATAAATATTTAAATCATCACGTGCCATTATTAACGTGCAATTCACATTCATAGATGCATATATATATATATATATATATATATATATATAGCGGCTATACTAAGTCATTTCCCCGTAAATAAACTCAAAAGATACTTTGAGTGATTTCCGACACACACCCGTATTGAATTCTTCAAAAATATATTACTTTTGAAAAAATTAACACGCCTCCAACAGTATTTTTATGGTGGTGAAAGTTAAAATAATAGTGAAAACGTGAGTTTTAGTAGACGAACTCGCACGATGGGCAATGAGTTAACTATAGGAGAGAGTTTTAATGATTCGAGGTATCTCAAAAGTTCAATACAAAAATTGTTATGGAATAGATTATAAGAAATTTTTAGAATAAAAAATGAATATTTGTGAAGGATGTGGATATCATTTGATTAATGAGTCTGAGCAACAAGCTTATTTGATCCATTCAAGTGCATATAGGATATCAGCTTGATTTTTGGTGTTATTAATTAGAAATAATGTTGATTGCTTAACGTGCACGGAGATAGCCTTGATTTTAGGATGGTGTGTTGGGATAGTAGTGTCTTCTCCTAAGAGGAAATTCGTCTGCTTTATAGTGGTAGTTGATCTCTGTTTCTATATCATAACATTTCTTAATAATTCCCTTAATCCAGTTGCTCAAAACAAAATATATCTGATTTGGGATATGGCCCAAAGTCAGCAGAGAAGAAGAAAACAAAGTAGAAGTTGGATCTTCCTTGAAACGTGGAGATAGCAACACCTATATAATTAGCTCTCGGAAAATTGCCTCGCGCATCTTCTAGTCAAGGCATTTAATTTATCGTACCAGTCACTATTTATTCACATGGTGATTTTACTCCAATGTTCAGGGTTTCACAGTCATTTATATTTGGACTCTTCTCGTAAAATTTAATCTATTTTAACGTCTCGAACTGCGGTATTGGGTCTATCACCAAGCCACACGGCTCAAGCATAAACATTATTTGTCGAAAAATTATATTGTATGGGCTAAATAATTTTTTATATGTATATCTTAAATTTTGTACGTTGTTGCGACCAAACACACCAACGCAAGTATACGTGGTCGTCAGGTAATAAAGTATTGAGCAAAGTATCGTCCCACAAAAATTTATGATTAACTTTTGACGGATTCAACTCAATTAACTTATCAATTCAAGATATTTATCACAAAATATATAGTTAGCTACGTTACTACCTAAAAATACCAAGCAATGAATTAACTAGAACATCAACCAAAACAAATAGAAATTTCGAATAATAATCAGTAGGAGAGGATATCCCAGGGTCACGGGTTAGCTAGCAATCGTGTTATGTTCTTGGCTTAAAATGACTAATTGACTTATTTGGATTGTAAGAATCTGTCGAGTCCTTACTCGCCTATCCAAATTAACTTAATGCCTATATGTCTATGGAATTAAGATTAATAAGAACACATTTAAAATTCTTGTATTTCAACCAAGCAAGGCAAATAGGTATATGTCTATCCTAATTGCGAATCCGTTTCCCGATGCCCGGGTTCAAGAACCTGCTCTATTTAATTCTATATGCAATCTAGAATTCCCACTTTCGAGTTCAACTCTAGATTCATAGATAATATTTCACTGTTAGCTACTCAGTAAAATAATTAAGAACAGAATTAAATAAACAACCCAATATGATAAACTTCAACTTCGTCTAATTAAACTCCAAATATAACATTCATGTATCACCCATGACCCTAGAATAATAGGGTTCTTAGCCACCCATGTTCATACAATCGTCAAAAATAAAGTTTTCAAGCATAAAATCAATGAGTACTAGAAAATATATGGAAGAATCGATCAAATACGTGCTCCCAAGTGTGGTGCTCTTTCGTTTTCCTCTCCAAAATC
>ML387598.1:0-25055 GCA_005239525.1 Nicotiana knightiana | reverse complement strand
GCTAACCTCCCCCCCCATAATAGGTTTATGGTGCTTTTATATGAGTTGGGGGTGTCTTGGAGTCAAAATACCCAAATCCTAGGCGAAATAGGGAAGCTTCACGTCCCGAGCGTCCAGGGCAGCATGGGGCGCTGGCCCTGGCGCTCAACAGTTTAGCAATCTGAAAATTGCGCCACAGCCAGTGCCTGTGGCCCTCAAAATTCGACTTTTGCGTCTTTGCTCCAATTCGTGCCGTTTTGTCCCAAATTGCATCCGGATGATTCCTACATATAGAAATACCATTATTTAGCACAAATCATCATATTAAACATATCCCTACTAGACATGAGCAAAGTATGAGGCGATTTATACCAAAATATGCATACATTAAGCCAATTATCAACACCCCACACTTAGATTCTTGCTCGTCCTCGAGCAATGAAACTACATTAACACCCCCAAAACATGATACTATGAAAGAGGACTTCACAATTAATTCAATCAACACCCTACATTTTGACTATAATCGATATTGGCAATTAAGCATGAACACATAATTTTCACATTCTTCCTGCTTTTAAATAGCCCAAGTATACTCAATATTTTTCAAGCAACTCAGTAAACTCAACCAACATCTCCACAACCACCTTACCTCAAAAGATGACTCGTTACCACTAAACATCCTCAACTCACACACTCACCCAGTGCTCTCACCACAAGCAAAAGAGTGAATATCAAAGTAGTCCACATATTCACATGTGCCATTGAACATAAATTAAGGACATCACACAATTGAAAAAATCACTCATTCACACAAAGAATTCATGTGCATCCCGTGGTCGTACCATAAGCTTGCCCGTAATGTACATCTCTACTAATCTAATCTAGTCAAATCTAGGATGAATTAGGACTTCAAGGTTGTAATGTAGGCTAAGGGACGGGTAGGATATATTTAGGAATAGTGACTCACCCTCCTAAGCACTTTAATACACCACACTCACAATTCAAGCGCAATTTCTTCTCAATCCATACACTTGTCATACATCATAACTAACATAGCCATCTTTCCATTAAGAACCTCTATGGTTTCACTAGCATGAGTGAGAATGAGTAGGAGATGTGTGTCTTTATACATTATTTGAACTTTTATTTGCTTTTTCTTGCAAAATTTTTCTTTCTTTTTCACACACTCCATACTTTTGAAGTTCAAAGCTAGTGAACTTTATTCACAATTTTAGTGCACCTTAAAGGCCCTTCCGTGGTTCCACTCAAAAGCAACTTCCCAATATCTCACCTTACTTCTTTTATCCACTAAGTGCCTTAGGAGGTAAAGGTTCAATAGTATCGAATTAAGAACAAACTAGGAGTACAACTTGTAATGTGGTTGCCAAGGAAACGGTCTATAGGCTCAAAGGGGCGAGCAACGGGAGAATTTTATTTGTTAGTGACAAGCACCTTTATGATCAAGAAAGAAACGCTTACATCATCTCCTAGACTAGCACAACTTAATGATTTCGCGTTGACTAACACACAGAGCAAGTTCTAGGCTACACACACATGGCACTTGATTCACTCAAGACGATTATGTGCAACTCTCAAGTCAAGCAAGCATAGCAAGTTGAAAATTTTTAAGCATCAATGCACTAGGTAGCATACAAGTCAATCAACTGAGAAAAATGCGTCACAGAGTAGGCTACTTAATTTACTTGGGCATTACAATTTAATTCATATATGCCGGAAGACAGAGCGCATGTCATAGCTTAACTAGCCAACATCAAACATGTCAATAGGTACCTCAGAGCAATCTCAATTTTCTTCCTTAACCTATTCCTAAAAGAAATAATGATAAAAACTAAACTAGAACACCCGGTTCGACCTACACCCTTGGAAAAGAACCCGTGTCAAAAGAAAAACCAAGGGATACTACCTAACTACCTAAAAAATTAAAAGAAAATTTGTTTTTTTTATATTTTTAATCGGACTTTAATCCCTCAAGAAAATTGTCCAACAAATCCATCGTCTGGAAAAGTCCAAACTTTTTTTTTTAATGTTAATCTTAAACTAAGATAAAAAGGTAATAAATAAAACAAAACAATAACACAAACAAAGTATGCCATAAATTTTATATACAATTACACTACAAGAAGCATTCCCCCACCCCACACTTAAGTCATGCATAGTCCCCGATGCATATAAATTTAAAATAGAGCAAGGTAGAAAGAAAGAACTCCCTTCTAGCCAGATGCTGCCTCCTCAGGGTGCCCACCAGCTGCGGCAATGGGCTCATCATCATCATCCAAGGTCACCAAGGCCATTGGTTCGATAATATCATCATCGTCCTCATTGTCTGATCCTTTGTGAGTATTTTCATCCTCAGACGGATGAATGGGACTGCCTGGTGCTATACCCAACATCTCCTTCGAAGAACTGGAGAGATCATTCCGCAATTGCTGGCGCTCCTCCTCTGACACCCCTAGCCTTCTCATGATAACATTGAGGGTGTTGTAAAGATACCTATTATAATTTTCATCCCTCTCATTTCTAGCAGCTTGGGTGAGCTTGGACGTGGACTCTATAAAGGAGGTGATGTCCAACACCACTGTGGGCGCCTCCACCACATCATCATAGCCAGGATATTCCGGTACCCCGCAAGATAGCAAGTATTGTGTCAGAATATTCCCAAAGAAGAATCTCTTGATCCTCCCTCCAAAATGGGTTCTGGCCATCTCTCCAAGCTTGATCTCACCCAAATTTAAGAGTCGCCCAGTCATCAAGAAGTATATCACGCACACTCGAGCTCGAGTGCACTCACTATTATGTTCAACGGACATCAATCTTGCTTGCACAAGGTTTTGCCAAACCTTGGCCGTTTTGTTGAAGTCGAAATGGATCATCTCAAGGTGTGCATTCCCTTTAGTCCGGGTCCATTTTGCATTTGAATCGACGCCACATAGTGTGTGACGTATTGCTTGGTAGTTGGGACTCTTAACAAACTTGCGTAGCTGCCGAGGATTTGGGCTATCAACTCCCAAGAAGTTACATAAGGCTTCCCTATCCATATGTATTTCCTTTCCTCGGACCCATGACTTGTCATGCCCTATATTCCAATTGGCGTATAATTCCTTCACCATGCTTAGATTTTCAGAGCCCGGACATTCAAATAATTTATTCATCTTCTTTCGATCAATCTATCAAGCACGTCGGGGAAGTTGCATTCCAAAGCCTTCACATTTATCCCCATCTCCGACACATATCTCCCATACGGCACAAAGGTATCATGCCATTTGATGGCATCTTCCCGAACTAGTTCCACTCGAGGTCGTGGTTGCCTCGTTGACTCGCTTGCAATTTTCTTTCCCTTGACTTGTCGGGAGGAACTCTCTCCTTACTTTCGTTTCTTTTGAGGGGGGGGGTTGTAAAGTAGGACTTTCCCACCTCTTTTCCTTTAGTTGTGATGTCACGAGGCATAGCAACATACACATGATAAACACCACAATGAGAATGAATCAATAATCTTAAAATCAAAGGTCATCGTGAAAGGCAAGATGACCCCACACTTAAAACCAACGGTTATTTATAATGAAATCATGATATTGATCCAACTTGCACCAATGTGTCATCACAAGGCTATAGGTACTCAGACTTCCCTATGCCATACAATTCAAGTAATCCACATGACCGTAACTTAATTATAGTGCAAGCATAACTAAGCCAAACTCTACATTACTACACTAATTTAGTACAATAATTACTACTTATAAAAGATTACAACAAGCTACAATACCCCCCAAGTACCCCACACTTCACCCAAACTCATATAGAACTACACTCGGCTACTTAGACTTCACTTGTGTTCAAATTTAATCTCTTAGGCATTTTAGCAAACACCTTGTGGGCATCAATTTTGCTCTTGAATTTCAAGAATGGTGAAGCAAGATGGCCCTCCCAAATTTACATGAAGTAGAGGGGATTTTAGTTTACTACTTCAAACACACATTCACAACTAAATTTGTGCATCAATTTAGTTTATATTAAGATCATCCACCATATAATAAACCATATTTAAGAAACCTAGTATTGGTGATTTAGAAAGAAAAAAATGACTACAAATACCTAAAAGAATTACAAAATACAAGAAAAAATAACAAGAGAAACATACCTTTGAGTCTTAGATTGAAGTGAGAAATAATAATTGAGAGCTTGAGAAAGCAAAAATTGAGGCAAAAAGGAAAAGGAAAAGGAAAAAAAAACAGCAAAAATAAAAAAAAAAACGGTAGAAGGGAAGAGAGAGGAAAAAAATGGGTTTTGGTGTTTTTAGATTTTCTAATTTAGGTGGGAATTGGGTTTGAGTTATTGGGTATGGGTTAGGTTGTGTGTGGATGTGGGTAAGTGGGTTGGTATTTTAATTAATTAAAGAAACACGAAAAAAAATTAAAATTAAACTCACCTGACCCCAGCGCCCCGCGCTTGGGCTGGCGATGAAGCTCCAAACCCACTGTAAAGTGCGCCCCAGCCAGCGTGGGGCGCTAGATGGGCGCTCGGATCGATTTTTTTTTTGTGTTGATTAATTACCCTAACACTCATTACATAAATTACATACACCCCACACCATTCCCACCTAATATTTTTACAATTACAAAGAAAACGAAAAATTAGTCTACTCTTACTAACTGAAAAACAAAACAAAAAAGGCTAAGCTACGAAAGCAATAAAAATTAGGTTGCTTCCCAACAAGCGACTGATTTAACATCGCGTCACGACTCAACACATGTTTAAGCATCGGCCAATTCCACCGAGGTCTTGTGACGTGCAATGTCACCACCCCAATAATGCTTTATTCTCTGGCCATTTACTAAGAATGTACCCTTTGAACTCATATCACGCAGTTCCACCGCCCCATGAGGCCTTGCACTTACCACAACAAAAGGACCTGCCCAACGAGACTTAAGCTTTCCGGGGAAAAGCTTCAACCTTGAATTGAACAAGAGAACTTCCTGACCTGATTCGAACTCACGATGTTTGATGTGTTTGTCATGCCACTTCATCTTTTCTTGATATAATTTGGCATTTTCATATGCGTGCAGTCGAAACTCATCAAGCTTATTGAAGGTGAGGGGGTAGGGGTTTAAGCTCCAATTTTGGAGCTTCTTCAATTGATGGCTTTGGAAAAGGCCAACTCGGCCTATTAAGGGGTTCAAACGGGTGTATTCCCTGCATGTAAGCACACGATGCATCTAGGATATGCATCATCTCCTCAACCTCATCATCAATCATCAGGCTATCGAACAACATGAGTGTTTTTTTCTAGAGAATCGTCTAGATATACACTCGTGTCAAGAAGTTTCTCATCCACCTCCACAAGAGATATCATAGAAAGCTCCTCATAGTGGCGGGGAAGTTGAATTGTTTTGTAGACATTAAAGACTGCCTCCTCGTCGTCCACCCCCATAATTATTTTTCCCTCTCTCACTTTAATTATTGCATCACCAATAGCCAAGAGAGGTCATCCCAATATGATTGGAACCTGTTCATCAGCCTCAAAATCTAGAATAATGAAGTCAGTTGGGAAGATGAATTTCCCAATCTGCAGCAGCACATCTTCAATCACTCCTTCAGGGTAGGCTATGAACCTATCAGATAATTGCAGCATCACAGTGGTGGGTCTTAGAGCTCCTAGACCCAATTTCTTAAACAAGGACAAGGGCATTAGATTTATTCTCACCCCCAAATCACAAAGAGCACGACCCACATCAATATTACCGATTTGCACAGGGATGGTGAAGCTGCCAGGATCCTTAAGATTTTGAGGAAGCTTGTTTTGGACCCTTGAAGTGCACTCCTTAGTAAGTGCAACTGTCTCGAACTCATTCAATTTCCTCTTGTGAGCCACTATATCTTTTATGTACTTAACATACTTTGGAATTTCACGAAGTACATCCACCAATGGAATATTTAATTGAACTTGGCTCAACATAGAGAGAAATTTGTTGAACATGCATCATCATTTTTCTGCAATCTCTGAGGGAAAGGTGGTAGTGGCCTGTCAGCCCCCACTGGCTCTAAACCTGCATCAGTTTTCTTTGACTCGTGTATTGCCTTAGGGATCAACTCCCCCTCAGGTATAGGCTTGTCCTATCTCTTCTTTGGCACTTCCTCTAGTTCCCTCCCGCTTCTGAGTGTAACTGCATTAACTTGAGGATTTTTCTCCATATCACTGGGAAGAGCACCTGCAGGTCTAGTATTTTGATTTGCTGCTAACTGCCCCATTTGCCTCTCAAGATTTCTGAAATCAGTCCTGAGCTATTGATTGTCAAGCAACAACTTCTTTAGCAAGTCATTCGTACTCTCTTTTGTTTATTGGGGTGGCTTCTGAGGCTGATTGAAATTTCCTTGGGACCTATATTGATTCTGGTTCTGTTGATTTCCGCCCCATGAGAAGTTAGGGTGATTCCTCCAATTTGGATTGTAAGTGTTCCCATATTGTGCATGTTGATTCATTGAACCTCTGTTTTGTTGCCCCACATAATATATAGATTCGGGATTTGTTGGGCACATGTCACTCATATGACTGTCACCACATAGTTCGCAACAAATAGACATCTGTTTTACATGTTGCATTTGTTGTGTTTGTTGCATTGTTATTCTGTTCATCTGATTTGCCAGCTTTGCAATATCTGCTCTCATGGATGAGAAGTCATCGAGCTCAATCACCCCGGCTGCCTTCTGTTTAATTGCTCTTCTTGTGTCCCCCTCTCCTTGCCAATTATGATCATTAGCAGTGAAGTTATGTAGCAAGAGTTGAATTTCACTATATGGCATGGCCATGCAACTACCCCCACAAGTAGAACCAAGATTCATTTTTGATGTCTCGTCTAGCCCATCAACAAAATTGTGCCCCAATACCTCATCAGTCTGACAATGATGCGGGCAGTCTCTGAGTAACTTCCTGTATCTTTCCCAAGCTTGACAAAGTGTCTCGCCATCCCATTGTTCGAACCCAAGAATTTGGCTCCTCGGTGATTTTGTCTTCTTAGTAAGGAAAAACTTGATTAAGAATTTCCTTGACAAATCATCCGAAGTGCGGATTGAATTCGCAGGCTCCTTTTGCAACCATTCCTTAGCTTCCCCCATCAAGGAAAAGGGAAATAGTGTCCGTCTGACATAGTCCTTGGAAACGTTCGGATAATTGTAGGTGTCCGTAATTTCCAAGAAATTCAGAATATGCCTCTGCGGGTCTTCATGAGATAGACCCACATATTGCCTTGTGGACTGAATCAGTTGTAACATGTACTGTTTGAGTTCAAAATGCCCCGTGATATCAGGCTTCACAATGGCTTGAGTCATACTAGCAAGATTGGGGCTTGCGGCTTCTATCACCGGACGCTCTTCATTACCTGCCATCTCTATTCGCTGTGATTGAACTACGATGTCCAACACTGTTTCTATTCTCGTTCTAGCTTCGACTTCCTTCCTCTATGAAGTGTTCGTTCAATTTCTGGATCAAAAGGAAGGAGGTTGTTTGCGCTTCTACTCCTCCGCATTCAAGAGAAGAGCCTGCGTTAATACAAACAAGGCAAACTGAAAATTAAAACTTAAATAAATAAGTAATAAAAGCTTAACTCAGTCAAATAGCCAATTTCTAAGTCCCCGACAACAACGCCAAAAACTTGTTGCGACCAAACACACCCACACAACTATACGTGGTCGTCAAGTAACAAAGTACTGAGTAGAGTATCGTCCCACGAAGACTTATGATTAACTTTTGACGGATTCAACTCAATTAGCTTATCAATTCAAGATATTTATCACAAAATATATAATTAGCTACGTTACTACCTAAAATACCAAGCAATGAATTAATTAGAACATCAACCAAAACAAATAGCAATTTCGAATAATAATCAATAGGAGAGGATATCCCAGGGTCACAGGTTAGCTAACAATCATGTTATGTTCTTGGCTTAAAATGACTAATTGATTTATCTGGATTGTTGATTGACAAGGTTGATATTACTCGTAAGAATCTGTCGAGTCCTTACTCGCCTATCCAAATTAACTTAATGCCTATATGTCTATGGAATTAAGATTAATAAGAACACATTTAAAATTCCTGTATTTCAACCAAGCAAGGAAAATAGGTATATGTCTATCCTAATTGCGAATCCGTTCCCCGATGCCCGGGTTCAAGAACCTGCTCTATTTAATTCTATATGCAATCTAGAATTCCCACTTTCGAGTTCAATTCTAGATTCGTAGATAATATTTCACTGTTAGCTACTCAGTAAAATAATTAAGAACAGAATTAAATAAACAACCCAATATGATAAACTTCAACTTCGTCAAATTAAACTCCAAATACAACATTCATGTATCACCCATGACCCTAGAATAATAGGGTTCTTAGCCACTCATATTCATACAATCGTCAAAAATAATATTTTCAAGCATAAAATCAATGAGTACTAGAAAAGATATGGAAGAATCGATCAAATCCGTGCCCAAAATTTGACTTTTGCGTTTTTGCTACGATTTTGCTCCGATTCGCGCCGTTTTGTCCCAAATTGCATCCGAATGATTCCTACACATAGAAATACCATTATTTAGCACAAATCATCATAGTAAACATATCAAACTTACGAGGCATGAGCAAAGTATGAGTTGATTTATACCAAAATATGCATACATTAAGCCAATTATCATACGTTTAGCAAAATTCCTGTCTCAACCATTCCGCCACGCCAATGGGGCTGTGTACGTCCCTAGCTGCTTGATCTGTTGTATGGCATATTTGTTGCTCATGACTCACAATGAGCCAACGGTACGAAGGCAATACAAGTTTTCTGCAATAAATTTCTGGTTCATGTAATCGGATGTGACTTTAAAAATGTGAATACTAGCGCACCATTCCCTGAATACCATATTTTTAAAGTCTGATTTGAAATATACTTTAGACTTAACTCAACCTTGAAATCGAATTCATGTAGTGACAACTTTATCAGACCATATTAAGAGACTACGGCCATACCTAAATCAATTGGTATTCTAATTCCCTCTGTATACTCATGGAGTGTGAATAACATAATATGGCAATCCAATATTGAGTAATTTATAAGTATAAGAGATGATCTAGCTCTAATACCCTTTTAAGAAGAAGAAAAAATGGAACTTAGACTAATTCAACCTTAAAGGTTAGCGCACAAGAGAAAATTTCTCCGACGAGCATATAAAAAAAATATTGTTTGACCAAAAAGTGTTAAACTCTTTGTTAAACTAATTAAATAATTTAATAGTGGGCAAATGCTAGTTAAACTTAATAAATCCTAGATCTAAAATTAAGAGATATCAATGATATGGGACCGAGCTTGGGGTTATTAAATACCTAGGATGCACTCAATGATTGTTAATAAATGAGAGAATAATGGTAGGCAATAAATATGATAAATGACAATAAATGTAAATAGGAAGAATGATTCATCCAAATATTGAATGAGGTGGATGATTCCTCCTTTTGACAACAACGTGTGATAACTAAATATGAGGATGGACAAAGTATTCTTGGATCTTGTGAGTGGAAAGACAAAATGAACAATGAAATCAATCACGGCAGTAAGACAAACTTTTGGTATATTCTCTCAATTGCCAACTTCTTACAAGTGTTCTTATCAGAAAAGTAAAGATCCCCTTTTTTGTTTTCTATTTCTCTATTTATAAGGGATATTTCTGAAACTCTAAAAAGTACAATTAGAGGAATATTCAGTAGAATATTCCTTTTCGTGATTCTAATTAAGACTATCCCAGTCATTACTACTACTCTTCTCTACTCGACCTCGGTCTTAATCTATCGCTTGGCGACTCCTTGTTATTGGGCCCTGCTCGACCTCGGCCATGACTGTTCATTTACGTTCGCCCGAACCTAGTCGAATTTTGACCCATACAAATACTACACCCCATACATCGATCAGCCAATGTGTGAATGTGAAACTCTGACATGTTCTCCAATGATTTGATCTGACATCCTATTTCAACTTCATGTGCAATGTATTACAGTATTTGAGAAATTGGTGTCACTATCCCAAGTTGTGAAATAAGAGTAGTAAACTAGAAAGGAGCGTGATTAATGGCTACACCACTCTTATCAGCCTGCTGAAAACTTAAATATATCCACTTGCTATTATTATCTATCCTTCCGACTCAATTCTGCAAGCACATGTTATACCTATCTTTTATTTTTCTTATATTCTATATATGAACTTGTATCTCAGACATGACTATATTGATTTCTATTTGAGTACTCTTCAAAAGTTTTAAACCAATATAATGCTCAATGTCATATGAACGTAACTCCTTGGAGTTACTTTGGAAGCCATTTAGGAGTGATTAGGACATGTGATTTTTTAGCAGCACCTAAATTTAGCTTCAATTATCCACAATAAGATGGTAAGGCAACAAGAACATACTAACCTCCTTGACAGACTGAGATATTTTCAAATATTCACTTGCATTTCAATGTTAATAATTTTACACATTTTAGTGATCCAGTAAGTTTAGAACAATGCAGTATATATAAAATTCGTTACTCAAATGGTCACTCAACTAATACCTAGCAAAATCATGTTTCTGTAGGCTCTGTAAAAGCTGAAAAAACAATCTGATTGGTGTTGATTTCGTCGAATTTCATTTCAAAGTTGGAATGATTGATGGAATAATATTGGAAAATTTGGATGGTAGTAGAAGTTTGTGATATTGTTACTCGTTCAAAAGAAAAATAAGTTTCTTGATATTTTGATACTTTCATTCGATTATTGTGAATCCTTGGATTAAAGCATTACATTTCTACTGTATGCCTTTTCCAATTTTAGAATCTCTTTTTGCGATTAAAAGGCCTAGATTCATAGGGACTATGCTGTAGACAATAAATTGCGTCGAGAAAATAAAATCAGGACCGAAAAATATCATAACAATCGTAGTATTTTATTTCGAATATTTGAGTGTTACAATCTCTATGAATCCTCTAATTCTTCTTTTCAATAGTAAATAAATTTAAGGGTCTTTGAGCTTGATCTTGAATCTATATTTGTTTCCACGAACAATGATCTTGAATTCAATTAGCACGAACTTTGATTTGAACCCGTACTCATTGAATCTTGACTTGTTCTTTGTTCTTGAGCTTGAACTTGATTTCTTGAACTTGAACTTGATTGCTTGAAACTTGAAATTTGTAGAGAAATTTGCTACGTTTGATCCACGAACTCTCTCTTGCTTTTTGGTATGACTGCTGGTGTCTTTTCTGGGTTATGAAGACCCCTATTTATGGTTGTGGAAGGGAGGAGTTGTGATAAGAACAAACTCTTTCCGACCAATCAAATTGAAGAATGACATGACCGCATTTGATTGGTCAGAACATGTCACTTGCACACGTGGCGTAATTTCATTAGCCTTTTAATGTGACTTGGCATGCCCTGTCATTTTGACACGTAGCATGATCCCATTGTCTCTTCTGTTTGACTTGGCATGACACGTCATTTGACACGTGTCACCAAACTGGGCCTCTAGAAAGATGACATCTTGGGCTTAATGAAGTGGGCTCATCACTTTAGCTCAAGTAAATGGGCTAGCCCAGTGGATTAAGACTTATTTATTTAATTCATACATATATATATATATATATATATATATATATATATATTGGACTTATATAACTAATTCAATTATATTAGTCCAATAAATTTATTTAAACTAATATATCTTAAATTTAAAATATAGTCCAACTTATTTTACGGATTTATTTTTAATAAAATTTATATTTTTATAAATGCCCACTACTTTAAGATTTGCTGGAGTATAGACTTATCGACTTTGAAATACGAGGCTTGAAGTATTAACATAATATTTATTTTGTTATGAATATTTCCTAAAATTTATTCAAGTGATATATTTGCATTTCACAATATCTATGAAATGAATAATATAAGCATGTAAGTAATTTAAATCTTGAATCTTGTGAAATGACTAGGAAACCGTGAGTTCTCTAGCTTGAATCTTGTGAAATTTATAATTCCTACTTGAAACCAAATGAACAGCATATATAATTTGCGTCGACAACAAAGTTGTCTCGTACTTGAATTTGCGTGCCAGAATCAGAGGCAATAAATTCCTACTTGAACTTTGAACAGCTAAGTAAACTCCAATTCGCTCGTCAATCAATAAGAAGTTCAGATGACTAAGAATTTGCGTCGACAAGTTCAATTCCTACTTGAACTTGAAGAAGAGCTAAGTAATATTAAAATTGGAGTTAACCAAGTAGATCCCGTACAGTTGTACTGCCGCCTTAGCAGTTTCACTCCTTTTCAATAACGATTTCAACTATTCCCGCATCGAAATCTCACTCCCAAATCAGCTTCATAGGAGATTTATATAAATCCCATGTTCATATTTTTATTAAGCATTGAATTGTAGCATCAACAAGCTATTTTGGCTACGTGTTTTCACGAGTAGGAGGCAATCTCAAAGTAATTTTTTTCTGTGTATTTTTTGTCGTCTTTTTCATTCTTTTGTCCTTTATTTTTTTTGTAGGTCAAACGAAAAGGATTTGTTCTTGTTTAACGAGATAATCCATGTATGATGAAGATAATCTTAGGGTGTGAGGGGATGAGTACTATTAATCTTAGGCCCAACTACCGGAAAGATTATTCTTAACGTGGCCCGACTACCGGAGAAATTACTCTCAATATGGACTGACTATCGGAGATATTACTCTCGATATGGCCCGACTATCAGAGACTATTTAATCTATTTAGACATCTGTGCCCATTCTAATATTCTTGGTTTGGATTTTGATGACCTTTTTTTTTTGCAGCCTGTAAAGATAGCAAATTTCAGAGACTATACCTCACATTCCTCCAAACTCAGATATCTCATAATCAAGATCGAAGATGGCATAGAACAAACTATGGTTCACACCTCACAAGCCGGCCGGTATGTAGCCTTATGACCTTCTTTGAGGAACTCCCTTTATGTAGAAAACTTGACCTTAGAACACAAGTCAACTTCTAATCTATTGTCCAAGATGTGGCCTCTCCAAGCGCCAATATCGCCACGTAAACATTGCTAGCACCTTTCTGAACTTAGGACGTCGCATAATTCAAGGCGAAGTATGTTGGGAAAACACAATGACAATCGAGGGCGAGTATCGTCATATTCCAGGATATTGAGAATGGGATGAAGATGTACTTGGTGGGAGCCACAATCCCCGAGTACAACAAATATTTATGATGTTGTCTATGCCTCACTTTTCACTTATGATCGAAACTTGAACATTTTGCAAGCATTTTGTGATGCTTGGTGCCCCAAGACGAACACGCTTCTTACATCAGCTGGAGAACTATCTATCTCTCTTTGGGACTTACATATCCTTGGAGGTCTGCCTATTGCAGGTTTTCCGTATGAAGAAGTGGTACCTGAGACAAGAGAACTTATCGATTTGGACGAAAAACAGATAAGATTTATCCCTTGATCTTGCGAGTATTTATTTTCCGCCTTTCATCATCTTAAGGAAGGTACGGGTGCTAACCAAAAGATCTCCTTCAGCAAGTGGATAAATTTTTTAGTATAACAAAATTTTAATATAGAAACCTGGCCCACTACGAAAGGAAAAGAAATTCGCACGCCTAAAGTCGACACATAATCCTGATGGAATTATTCCCGAGACAACGAGGTAGTCGAGTGATCAAGAAGTTATAATCTCCAAGCTTAGGGTAAGGGCTGACAAGAAAGATGAAACTTATGTAGCAGCATTCTTATCAATTTGGCTATGTGCCTTTATATTTCCCAAGGCAGAAAACTTCATTCGTCCCGAGACTTTTAAGATGGCAAGAACGATGGCAAACGGGCTAAAAATTCGCCTTACGGTCCCAATTTTGGCGAATATTTATCATGCTTTGAATAATATTTCGTGTTCTTCCCAACTAGATCAGGTCAAAGTTTTTTTTCCCATTCATCATGTTTACGGTTGGCTATCACATTACTTCAAAACCCATTACCCACTTTCTAAGGGTCCGTCTGTCCCTTTGATGGTGGCATACTCAGGAGAGGGAGCTGCGAGGTACTTTGATGAGATGGATACAAGAAAACGCATCCACACTGGGGAGGATATAGTTTGGACACCAACAATGTTAACCAATTCTCGTCCTTATTATTATTTGGACAATGATTCCGCTCAAGAGTTGGAGTTAAATTACTTCATGAGATTACGTTTTAATTACCTCCCTTTGAGGTATGGTAACTCATTCATCATCGATCCATATAGCCCGCATCGGTTTGGTCGTCAATTTGGGTTTTACCAGAACGTCCCCTGTTTTTTGGAGAATGATATCCGTAACGCCTCTCTAGATGAAGGACTAAAATTTTGGAGGATTTGCACACTGTATCGGTCTATGTCACGTGCGGCTTTTCCCCAACAGGGAATCCTATGGAGAAGCCTTTCTCCACCAATTATATGTCTTGATGGGAGAAAGCGCATGAAAAGTTTCTCGAGAATAATTTACAAGCCTTGGTAGACAATGTTGCGCTAAATTCTACTACTCCTTTGGGAGGTGAAGATCAAGGTGTTGGAAAAACGCTCCCAAAAGTTAAAGAGCCACCTACTCCAATCCCAAAAGTAGTTACATAACATAAGAAAAGGAAGCTTAAATTCTCAAAGGCAACTTTGAAAGAGGTGGTGTGCACTTCAATGGATATAGAGAAGCACCATGCAGTTCTTCCATTTAGCACGCAAGTTCCTCAAGATACAAGCTAGAGTACCAATGAAGATCAAAATTGGAAAAGGAAATGGCCTAACCCAATAGAGATCGTAGAGGTTCCAAGTATTGATAGTCCTTGAAGAACGCATACAGCTTGTAACAAGGAGGTAAAAATACAATCACCTTGCCCTTTATTTTTATTTTTTAATTGACCGAATAGCTCTGCAAAAAAAAAAGAATATTCACTTTCTTTTTATTTTCCTTATGCAGTTAAATGCCATTGGGCATCCGGTGGTATCCCCACATGATAAGCCGCAAGTGAGTAATGAATCTATTAGAGGGCCTAGATCTAAAGTGAAGTCGTCTTCAAAGGCATCATCTCTTCCTCATGACGAAGCCCTAAAAAGACAAACTCCAAATGAGATAACTCGCGTTCTACCAATGACAAATACATCGGTATCTATTTTTGAAGGAAAGAGCATTGTCTTTAATAGCAAAAAGGAATTCATCTTGGGACTTTGGGAAGACATTTGTAATAGACTCTCCAAAACTCTTGAAGAATTGCTCTCATCTTATAGGGAGAAAATTATTGAGATTTTGGAGGATATGAAGAAGACGAATATTTTGAATCTTTCTCCTTTAGAGAGTTTACTGGATTCTCTTTTTGAGCTTGCTGCGTCATATGACCATGAGCGATCCAATATGGCTGATAAGACGAGTGAAGATGAGAAGCTAGAGCTGATTTCTAAAGCTAAGGAGAGTCTCGAGTCGTTCAAACTTGAAGCAAGTGAGAAAGTCAAGAAAGTTTCCTCTAGTGAAAAGAAATTGAAAAGAGTTGTGAAGAAGTTGCAGACATTACAACAAGAGAGGGAGAACCTTGAAGGTGTTATAGAAGTGACTCAAAAGGAGGTTGAAGAGATTTAGGAAAAAATTTCAGCTGCCGAGACAGAGGTCTCTTCATATGACAACGTAAATTTGCTGATTGTTGATGATTCAGCCAATTTGGAGGAAAATAAGAAGAACATAGAGACTAGCTATCAAGAATTGATCAACTACAAGTTTTGTTTAGATTAGGCTATTAGCATTATCTCCCCTTTTATCTTTATTTTATGACCTAGTGGATATTTATTTCATCTTAAATAAGATTGCTTCTCTTTTGTTTTACATTGCCCGACATTTATCTTAGTCGCATAATTTTCAGCTTTACGCGCTTGTAACAAAAGATTCATATCTTGTTGTGGGAGAATCTAAACAATGAACCGTTTGATTTCTTGAAAATTAGACTTCAATATCTGAAACATGTCCCAAACTTAGAATCAAACCCCTTCAAAATCGACCCAGATAATATTTTGAAACCAACTTCAGATTCCACCACGTAGAAAATTTCAGATTTCCGCAGTCTCACAAAAAAATCACGAACCGTTTGATTTTTTGAAAACTTAACTTGCAAATATATAACATATCCAAAATGAAAAATTTAAGGCCTTAAGGATAGTTTCAGATAATAGTTCGAAATCAATACTAAGTTCTGACACGGCGACGATTTTAGATTTGCGTGACCTCACAAAAACTTGTGTATCTTGATGTAGGAATGTCGAAATCAAGAACCGTTTGTATTTGTTGGAAATTTAACTTACAAATATATAACATATCCAAAATTCAAAATTTAATACCTTAAGGATAGTTTCATATAATAGTTCGAAATCAATACTAGGTTCTGACACGGCGACGATTTCAAATTTGCGCGATCTCACTGAAACTTTAGTTTTCTTGATGAAGGAATGTCGAAATCACGAACCGTTTGATCCATTGGAAACTAAAATTTAAAATATAAAACATATCCAAGATATAAGATTTAATACCCTAAGGATAGTTTCAGATGATAGTTCAAAGTCGACTTTGGTTTCTAATATGCCGATAGTTCCAAATTAGTGCGACATCACCAATTTTTTTTTTGTATTTTGGTGTGGAAGCCTCAAAATCACAAGACGCTTTTCTTGCTATCAATAAAAATCCATGATTTCCATTCTAACCAAACATCTTGTGTTCAAGTCTCACTGAATTTGAAACATCGTGGAGGCTCGCCAAAAATAAAAACTTGAAAGTTTGGCGAACATGAAGGCATAACGGATCCCCGGACTTCAACGCAAATGCTTGGCATCCCCCCTAAAAGATATTAATCATTTCATTGTAGATACAAATTTACCATAGCGGCTTACCCCCTTTAAATCAAATGGGATCCAAAGTTTAACAGAAGAACGGTATCCCAATTCGATTTTCAAATACTGATTAAATGAATTACATTCCATCGTAATTCGTTCGAACAACGCTCGGGGGATTATGTATCTTTTGAACTTATGCAACTGAACTCAGAATGAAACTCTAAGCTGCCTACGTACCTCGGTGAAGAGGATCAAGTCATACCGTAGTTCAAAATAGGTAATTGTTTTTGTTTGTCCTAATTTTTGCCTAGGCCGCCTCTTTCGAGGTTTTCAACCTAGCAGACCTTTTTTTGTGTGGGCCGTACACAGTTTAGACTCATGCAGGCCAGGAGTGTAGGAACATGCAGTTTAGGCTCATGCGTCAAGGAGCGTTGCAACTTCAAGGATAATACTTCTTCAAAAATTTGCCATTAGTAGGGCCGATTCTCATGCCATCTGCATCAACCAGCTTGTAAGCCCCACTTGAATAAGCTTCTTGCACGACATATGGCCCATCTCATTTTGAAGTGAACTTCCCTACAGGTTTATGGGAAGTAATAATGGGTCTTCCTATGGCAAGGACTTGATCTCCTACCTGAAAAGATCTTGGGCGAGCTTTTTTATTGAAGGCGCGAGACAATCTAGCTTGATAACATTCAAGACTCTGTTGAGATTCTAACCTTTTCTCATCAAGAGCCTCCAATTCTGCTAATTGAAGTCGAGTATTTTCTTCATCAGTGATGCCTTCTTGAATAGCTAATCGTAATAATGGTATTTGACGCTCAAGTGGCAAGATGGCTTCAACTCCATAAACGAGTGCATAAGGGGTCGCTTGTGTTGGTGTGCGGTGAATTGTCCTATATGCCCACAAATCTTCCTCCATACGTTCATGCCAATCCCGTTTGGATTTGGAGACGACTTTCTTTAACATGTTTCATTGAGTCTTGTTGAATGCCTCGGCTAGACTATTGGCGGCATCGTTGTACATAGAAGCGTTACATTGCTCGAAGCCAAAGAGTTCACAAATCTTATTCATCAACCTATTGTCGAACGACTTGCCATTATCCGTTATTATGTAACGAGGAATGCCAAAGCGATAGATAATGTTTACTCGAATGAAACTTGCAACATTTTCCTTCTTTACCTCCTTAAGAGCAACAACTTCAGCCCATTTTGAGAAGTAGTCAGTTGCAGCTAAGATGTATAGGTGTCTACTAGAGGCCTTTGGCAGTGGTCCAACAACATCCAATCCCCAAGCGTCAAACGGCCAGGATGCAACAGTCGGGTGCAACACTTTAGGAGGTTGATGAATAAAATTCGCATGGAATTGAAAAGCCTTGCATCTTCGAGCGTAGTCCAATAAATCTTTTACCATCGTTGGCCAATAATATCCCATCCTTTTTATATGGAAATGGAGCTTTGGTCTAGACTGGTGTGACCCACATACCCCAGAATGTGCCTCTTGCAAATCTTGGAATGCTTCTTCTTCCCCTAATAATCACAAGAGTACTCCCTCGAATGACCTTCTGTATAGAGTATATTTCTAGTAAAGGAAGCGAGGTTCACGACGACGAATTTCAGTCCTTCTCCTCATATTTTCTGGAAGTATCCCATAGCATAAGCAGTTTATATTGGGTTGTCTCCATTCTTCTTTCTCAATTTCAGAAATAGTGACAAGATGCTTGAGTTCATTTTCTTCACCTTCAGCCTCATTTGGCGGTGGTACTACCCATTTTTGGCAGACAGTAACTTGCGCTTGCTCAGGAAGGGTTAACTTGAAGCTAGGGCAGCTAAAGCATCAACCTTCTTATTTTCTTTCCTTGGCACATGCTGAATAGTCACATCACTGAGCCACCCCATTAATTTTTTAGTGTAATCATGACATGGGCGTAGTTCAGGCTTCTTGACCTCGTAACTAGCTAAAAGCTAATTGACCACTAAATGAGAGTCACCAAAGACTTGCAATTGCAATTGCCTTATATCAACGGCCATTTCAAGCCCAAGTATTAATTCTTGGTACTCAGCAACATTGTTGGAACAGAGTTGTGTTAAAGGTGAAGGAGTAGGGAAAGACTTCACCTTGGGAAGTGACAAATACTACGCCAGCACCAGCTCCTCTACGATGCGCAACTCCATCAAAGTAAATCTTCCATGGAGGTTGAACTTCAACGACCATTGCGTCCTCATCAGGTAGTTCGTCAGTTAGCTCCCAGTCATCTGGTATCGAATGATCTGCCAAGAAGTCTGCCAATGCTTGTCCTTTTACATCATTTTGAGGGATGTACAAAATCTCAAATTATTGGAATTGGAGGTACCATCTCGCTAGTCGATCACTAAGAACAGGTATCACGAACTTGATGGGATTTGCTTTAGAAACAAAACGAACAACATGAGCTTGAAAGTAGTGCTTCAACTTTTGAATTGAGACGACTAGCGCCAAACACAACTTTTCAATTGGCGAATAGTTCAGCTGGTTTGGTGTCATCATCCTTCTCAAGTAGTAAAGGGAGTTTTCTTTCCCCTCACTATTTTCTTGGGCCAACAGCACTCCAACAGATCTTTCTTGTGTTGAAATGTATAGTATCAGCGGCTTTCCAAGTATGGGGCTGTTAAAATCAGAAGCTTCATCAAGTAGGATTTAATGCTCTCAAAGGCATTGCTACACGCTTGGTCCCATTTGAAAGGGACACCTTTCTTCATAAGGCGACTGAATGGTTTGCACCTTGTTGGCCCCAAACGCTCGTACAAGTAATATAATGATAAGTTGAGTGTTGAACCCACAGAAACTTGTATAAACTACTCACTAAATCACTAAAATTGTTATTCAATCCAGCTAAAATCAAAGTCCAGTGATGTGATTATATTATACTACGATTCTAAGTAATAACTAAATTATCAAGTAACGAGTTGATTGTTGTGTATTCAATAAAGACAANTTCTAATTAACTCTCCCTTTCATATAATTCACTCATGGTTGCTAATTAATCGATAATTGCTCTCATAGCCTTCTCCCGAAGTACTACTCGCCTATTCTCAATAGATTAACGCCTATATCCCTATGAAATTAATCTATTAGAACGCATTAAGATTACGATATTAAATTAAGCACGGTGACTAGGTATATTCCTATCCTAACCAAAAATCCGCTCCCCTGAAGGGTTAAGATCGTGCTCTCTTCAATTCTTCTCTAATCTATACACGACTTTCCCAAGCATAGCATATATAGTAAATAGAACCTAGCTACTGGCCAGACAATTAAGCAATTAAACACAGAGTTGAAGAAAAAACCATATATTGGTGAATTATAATCAAGGTCAAGATAATGTCAAACAACAATATGCATGGCTAAATCACAACCCCAGAACAATGTTTAGCCACTCATGAAGTAATTAAACAATTGCATAAATGTGGAATCAATTGAAAATACTAGAGAAAGATGAAGAAAACTGAGAATTCTTCGCTTCTTAACGATCCCGTGTGTGTTTTTCCTCCAAATTGGCGTCAACCTCCTCCAAAAATAGGTCTTCTCTTGCTTTTATACGTGTTGGGTAGGTCAAGGGCCGAATAAACCATGTTCAGGCAAAATAGGCCAATTTCCCGCCATCGGTGCCCTGGACAGCGCTGGGCGTCCACCAGGGCGCTGCTCCTATTTTAGCTACTTCCCACAGCGCCACAAGTGGCGCTAGGCGCTGCCTGTGGCTCCCAAAATCGTACTTTTGCCGGTTTCGTCCGTTTTGGCTCTAATTTCGCGCGTTTCGTTCCCGATTGCTCCCGGATCATTCCTATACATAAAAACACTTAGAATTAATACAAATCATCATGTTTAACATCCCAAATTCACGAAACAAAAGTAAAACATGAGGCGATATACACACAAATATATATACTTTAAGCTATACATCAACACCCCACACTTAGAGTTTTGCTCGTCCTCGAGCAATGAGACAATCTACTACCCTTCAACACGTACAAATTTCATTATCAAGGAGCATTTTACTTTTAAATCACACACTTTACCCCTTTGACTATGATTGATACCGGCAATCAAGTATGAACATATAAAAATTCACATTCTTCCCCTTTTAAACATGCCCAAGTATAACAATTAAATCAATCATACCAACAACCAAATTGCAACCACCCAGCCTCAAGAGTCAACTTGTAACCATTAAGCCATCTCAATTCATGCACTTACCCAACAAGAAAGTTTACAACATTACCAATCGTTCATGAGATCATGTGCCCTCACCAACAAACAAAAGAGTGAAGATAGACTAGTCCACATATTCAAATATGCTTTTGAACATAATTTAAGGATATCACACAATTGAATCAAATTCACTCACTCTCACAAAGAATTCACACGTATCCTGTGATCGTACCATAAGCTTGCCCATAGTGTAGATCTCTACTAATTTAAGCTAGCCAAATCTAGGATCAATTAGGACTTTTAAGGTTGTAATGTAGGCTAAGGGACGGGTAGGATATATTTAGAAATAGTGACTAACCCTCCTAAGCACTTTAATACACTACTTTCACAATTCAAACACATATTCTTCTCAACCGATTCACTTGGCACAACCCATATACAACATAGCCCTTTTTCAATTAAGCACTTATATACTTCCACTAGCACAAATTAATAGGAAGTGGAGGTGTGTATCTTTTTCTACATACTTTCACTATAATTTTTCTCTTCTTTCTTGTACAACAATATTTTTTTATACACACACTCCATACATGAAAGTTCATTGGCTAGTGGCTTTTGATTTCAATTTTAGTGCACCAACGGGCCTTTCCATGGCTCCACTCAAAAACTATTCTCCAATATCTCACCTTACTTCTTTTAGCGACTAAGTGCCTTAGGAGTTAAAGGTGAAAAAATCTCAAATTAAGAATAAAATAGGGGTACGACTTGTAATGTGGGTGCCAAGGAAAAGGTCTATAGGCTCAAAGTGGCTAGCGACGGAAAATTTTATTTTTATGCGACAAGAACATCCATGATCAAGCAAGAAAATGCCTACATCATCTCCTAGACTAGCATAACCTACAATTTCGCTTCAATTAACACATGGGAAAGTTCTAGACTACACAGAATAGCATAGAAGATCACTAAGCCTCACACACACATTGCACATGACTCAATCACGACGGTTTTGTTCAATTCTCAAGTCAAGCAAGCTAACATAATTGAGAAAATTAGGCAATATTACACTATGTGGCATACAAGTAAAATAACTGAGCTAAGGAATCACAAAATAGGCTATTTATCATTACTTAGGCTTCACATGTCAAACCAAATACAAGGGAAACAGAATGTATGTCATAACCTAATATGCCAGCACCAACCATGTCAATGGGTATCTCAAATTTACCCAGTTTCTTCCTAACTACTCCTAAGAAAAAAATTTAAAGTACCCGGTTCGAGCTACACCCTTGGAAAAGAACCGGTGCCCAAAGAAAAACCAAGGGATACTACCTAACTATCCAAAAAAAAAAAAAATCTTTTTGGTGTTTTTTTATCGGACTTTATCCCTCAAGAAAATTGTCCAACAGATCCATCGTTGGGAAAAATACGAGCTTTTTCTATTTTGTTTTTTCATTTTCGTTTCTTAACTAATAATAATAAAAAAAATTAATAATTTTATACAATTATACTTCAGAAAGTAGTTTTCCCACCCCACATTTATATTATGCATAGTCCTCGATGCATGATCACAGAGAAAAATATTAAAACAAGGGTGAGAAATACTCCCTGAGACCCTCTCGGGCTTAGCTCGGACATGATCCTCAATCTTTAGATTCAGGACGACCCCACACTTAAGCTCAAACATGCTCCTCAGCTTCAACTTTGGGTACTCAGACTTCCCCTACTCTGCAAAATAAAAACAACACAAAACTCGACACTAGAAAAAATTAAAAACATAATAAATAAATAAAAGATATACAGGCTGGGTTGCCTCCCAACAAGCGCCTTATTTATAGTCGTGGCACGACTTTGCTACTCTGCTCAGGCTTCTCGCTTTATCTTCTTCTTTCTCCCATGAAGCCTAACCTTGTTGCATGATCTTAACGGGTCTCCTTTTTATTCTCTGGCTCTTTTCTCCATCATCTTTACACCCCCAGCTTGCAACACCACCTCCTCTGGATCACTGGCATTCACATAAGGACTCCGCTCTATCCTCTTCAGTTCGACCACAGTAATCATGCACAAGTCCTCATAATGCTTAGGGAGCTTAAGTGCCTTGTACACATTAAAAGTGACCTCCTCATCGTCAACTCTCATTTTTAACTTCCCTGCCCTCACATCAATAATTGCTCCACCAGTAGCTAAGAATGGTCGCCCCAAAATAATGGGCACTTCCTCATCCCCTCATAATCAAGAACAATAAAATCAGTGGGAAGAATAAACTTTCCCACTCGAACTAACACATCCTCAATAATTCCTTCTAGCATAACTAGAGACCTATCTGCTAACTGTAAAGTGATTGTAGTAGGTATAAGCAACCCCAATCCGAGTTGCTTGAACAAAGAAGATGGCATCAAATTTATACTAGCCCCTAAATCACACAGGGGTCTACCAACTTCTTGTTTTTCAAGAGACAAAGGAATTGTGAAACTCCCAGGATCCTTCAACTTAGGATGAAGCTTATTTTGAACTCTGGCAATGCACTCTTCAGTAAGTGCAACTCTTTCAAACTCTGCATGTCTTTGTTTGTTTGCCATAATATCTCTGAGATACCTTGCATACTTAGGCACTTCCTGCAAAATTTCCACCAAAGGAAAATTCACACTCACTTGGCTCAAAATATCTAAGAATTTTTTGTACTTAGCATCATCTTTTTGCTTCTACAGTCTTTGTGGAAACGAAGGTAGTGGCCTTGTCTCAATTAGTGGCTCGGGTCCTTTATTATCTTTCTCATTCCTCTCAACTGGCTTGGGAACTAATTCTCCTTCAGGATGAGCCGTATTCTTATTTTTCTTTGGAAATTCTTCTAGTACTCTTCCATTTCTCAAAGTAATCGCATTGACTTGAGCCATAGGATTGGGCTCAGTATCACTAGGAAGAGCCCCTACTGGTCTGGTATTTTGGGCACTGATCACGCTCAACTATGTCTAATAAAAGACTAAGCGGGCTTTGCAAATATAATCTGGGGTATTATGCCCAGAGTCGATCCCACAGGGAATTTACATATTAAGAAAGCTGTTAGAATACTCAACTGTCACTTGATGTTATTTAAATTACTAACACTAAAGATTAAAACTAAAGATTAACTACGTTAATGTGTAANCTTCTCGGAGGATACTTTATATAGCTTGATTAGTTGTCTTTATCAATCATGAACACTCTATCTACCATACTCGCTCAAGTAATTATGATAATTTACTAGACGCACTCTCTCAAGTTACGCTAGCTAGATTGCATTACAGTTCACTTTAGATTGCACCCGAGGTATCGTTATCTCTAATCCAACCTCTAAACCCTCGGTTATGACTTTCATCTATACTCCGGGAGTGATGTTTTTCAAACAATTACCTAAATATGCACTCTCTCTCAGGTAGATACATAATAAATAGGCACATCTAATTGATGGACATTCAATTAACTACAACAAGAACGTAATTGAACAAATAGAGATTAATCAACCCATCAGAACTATATTAATAACACAATAAATTCATCCCCCAACGGGTTCTACCAAAACCCTAGATTAAAGAAATTAGATAAACATGTTCATAAGAATCAAATCTAAAATAACTTGCATAATGGAACTACAAAGTAATGAAGAAAATATGTACAAATTGATGTCTTGCCGTCCGTCTCTTTGAATCCCCTTCTTCCCTTTTTTTAAGTTGTGTTTTAGGGGTCTATTTATATGTTTAGGACAAACCCTAAATGTGTAGGAGACTTCTATTCCAACCGGGAAACACTTAAACTCGTCAAAACTCGGAATTGACCAAAACAGGGGCCTGGCGTTTGGGCCCTGGCGCCTGGCTAACGCCAGGCTAAGGCTGGCGTTTGGGCTCTAACGCCTGGCTAACTCCAGGCTAAGGCTGGCGTTTGGAATCTAATGCCTGGCTAATGCCAGGCAGGGTCAGGCGTTTGGGCTCTGGCGCCCGGCTATAGCCCGGTGCA
>ML387595.1:0-24475 GCA_005239525.1 Nicotiana knightiana | reverse complement strand
TATTAAAAATATTTTTGTTTATATCTTGTAGATTATTATTCTGAAATGCTTCAATTTTGCAGGATTTGGGATATATTAACTTTGCTGCTACTGCTTTATTAATTGACAGAGAACTGATATTGTTTTCGGGAATATAATTCTGGTAATATTTTTTCTAACCTATTTGATATTTATTTTGATTCAAAAATTACTTAAAAATGCTTTCTATTATTCCTTTGCTAATTTATTTTGCATTTGCTTTTTTGAATATGACAGAGATTTTAACAGTCATGAATCAAGAAGGGTGCTCAAGAAAAGACAAAAAGATATCCAACCTCATTCCAGCTGGATCACTTGCATCTTTGCGAAACCAAAAGGTTTCGTCGTTGAAAACAAAAGAACCTCTCAAGCTATAAGGTCTAATGAAAATGAAGAAATACAATCAGAATCTCGATCACTTGCATTTTTGCGAAATTAATCATTGACAACAAAAAGAACCTTTCATGAAAATGAAGAAAGACAATCAGAAGCTGAAAAGGTTTCGCAAAGATCTCAATTGCAAGAAAAAGTGTGGCAAGTGCATTGATTTCTACCTCTTCTATAACACAAGGAGTACAAGGACAAGTTGTGCATGAATAATATGAAGATTCTACCAATCATGAAGCAATTGAACAATCTGAAGATCCAGGCAAGTATATATAAATTTTAATCATAAAATTAACTAACAATGGTGATTGGTGATTATCCTTGTTTTGTATTAGTGCAGGCCCTTCTGCGCCAAAAAGAAAAGGAGGCCCTACTCAAATGCAAAGTGTGCACGGAAGGAAGGACCGTAAGATAATCGTGCTAAATGAGTTCGATCAACCCATTGGTCCTACTGATGAAGTTGTGAAAGAGTTGGGTAGCTTTCTCGGTACATTGGGAAGGAATGGGACCTTTTGTCCTCTTAATGTATTTGATTGGAGGAAAGTAGATACAAAAAATGATATTTGGAAATATGTCAAGGTTTGAAGTTCCTAATAATCAATAAGCGTTGATGATATTTCACATTTTCTTATACTAACCTAATTGCACTAAATTTATAGGAAAAATATGACATTCTTGAAGAGGCAAATAAATGAGTTTTTGATTCAGTTTGTACTGCTTAGAGAAAGTATAAAAGTCAGTTGAAGAAAAAGCACTTTGAAGCATATGAGAATGACAAGCTTCGAATGAAGAATATGCCGATAGATGTTATGGCGTCTCACTTTAAAGATCTTCTTGCATATTGGAACTCCGATCCCGCCAAGATAATTACATCCAACTTTTGCCAACTTTGTAGGAGGTGCAATAGCTTGTAATGCAAAGGGACTTTAGTTTTATAATTCATCTTTTATAGTTTAGTTAAGTCATCCTAAAATATTAGGTGCACTTGGCATAGTATATACTTTGAAGACTTTTCTTAATTGAAGTAATGGCTACGCCACTGCGGCAAGTGTTTAAATTCGTGGTAGCTCTGGCTGTTGTTGGATGAGTCTATGCTCCGAGAATTAGCAGCAACAAGCAGAGGAACTCAAACTTTCTATTTAATCACAGTACAATGCATGTAATAGATAAGAACTAACAGATTCGGGTGTTTAGTGTACATACTTATTCCCTCATCATTTCTGTAAAAAGGACTTACCTGTTGCTAATGGACATCATGTATCAAACTTTACTCAAGCATGATATAGGTGCATGATCCAAATTTGAGATTTTGAAATGCACAGTTATTTTATTACATAGGATTTTCCAAGTTGTGTTTTATAAGCTTGTAGCTCATTTTATGTGTTGTAGCTGTTTCACGTGAACAATTATACATTATACATTTCTCTGCTGTCTTTCTCTAACTTCAGTGGACAGATAGATAACTAAGTTCTAACTTCAGTCGACAGACAGATAGTTATCTTTCAAGGATGCCTGACTTGGCTGTTGTTCAGATTATCTTCCATACATTTTTTGTATATGTCAACTGTCCTTTAATACAGTGATGGAGATGTGTGCATAGAAGAACTTGTATCTTTGGAAAGCTTGTATTTTTATAGAGAAAACTTGTATTTTAGGTGAATCTTTGACAATCTTTGTTTGTTTATCTGCAGAAAACATCCGAAACCAATATCGAGAATTGAAAAGAGTTGAAGCATCTACACACTGCTGGCAAAACAAGTTTTGCTCGAATTATCGAGGTTTGATTTTTTCTCTTATTTTTCTTAAAGTATGAACTTGCTAACTTTGCATGAAAAGATTATTATACCAATTTTCATGTGACTAGGAAAAAAAGAAGGAAATTGCTGATACTTATGATACTCTATCAAATAAGGACATCTTTATGCTACAAGAAAAAGAAAACCAGGTCGAGTATACAAAGGCTCTTATGAGAATACAATTAGTAAAGTATCAAGAAATTTCTAATTTAAAGTTTGTCGTGATTATTTATTTGTTCATAATTATTGACTTAGTTTTATTTACTTAAACTCTGTTCTCTTGTATTTGGTTTGTAGACTAAAATGGAGAGAATACAATCAACTCAAGAATGTGGAGATGGCAGTGATTCAGTTGACGCGTTTGCATCAATCATGGGACCTGAGCACCCAGGTCGAGTAAGATTGTATGAACGAGGAGTTAACAAGACTGTCTTAAAAAAGAAAAAAAGAAGATTTTGTATCCTCTGTAAATGCTACTGATGAGAGAATGCAACAAAAAATGGAGGAAATGGAAGAGAGGATGCAACAAAAATTGCTGGAAAAGCTCAATGCACAAAAACAAGCTATGGAATAAGATATTACGATGAGCGTCGTTATACGACTTCAACGTCTCAACCCCGATTTAAGACTTGATCCTGACATGCTAATATTCGGTGCTCGTGCACTTGGCGAAGCTTCTTCTGCACAACAAGGTGCTATTCAACCAATCAATCGTCTATCCGCTGGCAGTAACGATCAAGGTTAGTCCGTACCAAATGTTACACGCATTCTCTTTCCTCTTCTTCTCCTCTTTTTTTAGTCCATACCAAATCGTCCATCCGCTGGCAGTAACGTTTCAAATTTCTTGATTTAGTAGCATCATGCCTTCCATCAACAAGTTCTTTCAAAAGCTTCATGAATACTTGTGCTGACAACCTTCTTCCAACAATGTTTTCTTCTTTATTAGGACCTACTGATTGGTTATTGGATGTTAAGTAAAGGTGTATATAGCTGGAACTCAATGGATTACTCATGAAATCTCCTGAACTGTGACCATAGAGCTCTCTTTCTTGACTCAGACTTGACTTCAATTCTTCATTCTTGATCCCAACGTATGGATACTGAAACAAAGATTCTATTTTGTTCTCAACTTCCCATGACAAATCTTCACTGTTTTCCAACATTCCAGTCATCCGAATTCCAGCTGTATTCTGATAGCTACATACATTTGAACTGTTACTTGAACTCATTCTTGAAGTTGAGCTGCTCCCAAAATCATTTTCTATCGTCTGTCCTTGTTCCAATTTTGATATACTTGTATCTGAGCAAAATCCATAATTTGGATTCCCCTCGAATTCGCTGACTATAATCATTATGTCTCATATTTTGATGGTATTGAGCTAATACTTCTGAATTATACCCATTCGGATTCGGATTCACATTGGCTTGGAATTCATGAATATACAAAAGATCAAATACTTGTTTACTTACAAATTGGTCTTTTGAAGCTTCTGTTAATTGCCCATTTACCTCACTGTTAAAACTTCTACCATTAGTCAACTGAAATGGTTGGTCCACTAATTCAGCTGAAGGTAATTCAATAAGATGTGGTATCTGCAACATTGAGGTCTTATTTCTACAATTTTCTTCATCCTTTAGTTGATTCTCACTTAGGGGCTTGTGAGTATTTGGATCAATCCCCTGCTTTATTAAATGTTTGAAAATCTTACTCTGTTGATTTTGCTTATGGGATGGAGTTATATCAGAGGGGTGTGTATGTGCATTAATTGATCTTATGCTTACTTGGGTGTGGAAAGATTGTGTCCTTTTCAATAAAGTTGTGACTTGGAGGTGTTTGTAAATGTTTAGGAATCTTACTTTGTTGATTTTAGCTTTTGGGATGAAGTTATATTAGATTATTTGTGTGTGTACATACAATATAAAGATATTATCTTTCTAATACTTTTCTCAGAGATAATGATTTTATTTATACTCTTTTGTAGGTGGAGTAGATGAAGATATGAGAAACGGAGGCAGTGATGAAGATCTAGACCTTACTTAAGAGAATTTTGAATTGTTGATTGTTGTAGATGCATGTGGCGGTTTCTAGGAATGTTTGTTATCAAAACATTTTAAAACTTTTAACTCTTGAAATATCAATTGTATGTACTTGGTAACATTTTATCTATAGATTTATTATTAGCTTGTTGGANATATATATATATATATATGTGTGTGTGTGTGTGTGTGTGTGTGTAAATCTTTATTTACAACATGGGCAGTATATTCAATTCAATTAAACTGTTACAATAGCTAACAAAACCGTTGCCATAGAACATGCAAACCAATTCCAAAAATAATCTAAAAATCGTTGTAATAAGTAGTTCAACCGTTGCAATATATTAAAGAAATCGTTGCAATTTCAATAATAGCCGTAACGTTTTAATAGATATAGTTACGGTTAATGACCGTTGCAATTAACGTAACCGTTGCAGTAGATAAGAATAATCGTTCCAGCAAGAAGAGGGAAAACTGTTGTGATAGACCATATTATAGCGATGGTTATTTGAACCGTTCCAAAAACCGTTTCATAAACTCTATAGGCACGCTAGCTTGTGGAACGGGCGCTGAACCGTTGCAATGCATTTATGGCAACGATTTACTTATCTGTTGCAGCGGTTTTCATGCGTAGCCATAGGTGAATTTTCCAGTAGTGTTCTTAATATTCAAGGAGGGACGGGTTCAAAAGAAGGAATTATTTCACAAAAGAGTAAAGATTTGTAATGAGGTAGCCAAAGAAAAGGTTAAAGTCTCAAATGTGGTAAATTAGTGATAATATTTATGCAATGGTAGACTCGAAAGGCTAAAGAGGCTTTTTCAATGATCACAAAGAATGTCTAAGGTCATCCCTCCAACCAAACATAATTAACATTATCATTGAAAGACCAACCGGGCAAGTTCTAGATGATATAAGTAAACACAAGAACTATTTTTAACAAAAACTAACACACATGGCACATGAACTAATGAAGACGGATCAATTTCACTTCTTAATAAGAGCATTTAGAGCAATATCATGCCATCTAGTGGGCAAAGAGTCACCAAATGAGCCAAAAAGTTATCACAAAATTTATTCTTCCCCATGCAACTTACTTTTTCAATTTTACAACCAAAATTCTGAGGGGTATCCTTAATTCACACTTCACATACAAGAGACTAATTTTATTAGTATCAAACAATCCAAAAGTCTCCATATAACAAAACAAGATTAATTCCCTTAAGAAAGTCGTCACGCCATCCATCATAGGGAAACGTTACCCAGTTCAACACAAAAATATTCCTCAGGAAAGAACTGTAGCATTAAGAAAATCTAAGAAAATACTATTAAAGAGATAAAAATAATATAAACTAAAAACTACTAAAGAAAATAAAATAACAAAAGCAACTAATGCTGAAGGAACAAAAATAACATAAACTAAAAACTACTAAAGAAAATAAATAAATAAAGAAAAATAAAATAGAATAACAAAAGCGACTAATCTGCAAATATATAACCAATCACAACTACGTTCGACAAGAGCACATGATAAGCAATAATAAAACAATCCTGGAAAGGGCACACAATATCTATACCAAAGCATAAGCCCGACAAGGGCACAAATTAAGCATCAATGTACAAATAAAGTGTACTCCTAGAGCCACCCCCAACTACAAACACTGCAGTATCCTCCATGTACAATATCAAAATAAAATAAGAGTAGTTTGAGGGTCGCCCTAAGGTCTGCATCGGACTAGCAGACTTCGGGAGAAAGCCTAATCACTGTCGTGAAGAAATCTCGACCTCATCATCATCAGTATCATCAACATCATACCAGCAACACTTGACATGAAGGAGTACTCTTTGCTATCATCGTCGTCCTCAACAGGTATCTTCCTGTTCGACTACCCCCATTTGAAGATGGACTTGATGCCTCTCCACATCTTGATTATAAACTTGCCCTTCTTCTTGTTTCTCATTTTCTCTTTTTGGAAGTCCATCTAAAGATCTATATGTGCTTTGGCCATGTTGCCATAGGTTGCCTTGAGTCTGCTAACAGAAGCTGTCAACTTCTCATGAGACTCTTCCTGCTTTTTCTGTGAATCTACATAGGTCTTCATGTCTACCCAAGTAAAGTACTCGGGCCTAGGCTAGGGTATTAGGGTCCACTAGGGAGTTGTGACACTAAGTCACGGATAACACCAAGCTACGAGTTCAATATCCCGAATGGTCCCTCAGGCAATGCTGCCTTTGAGGATAACTCTGGTCCAAAAACAGTGGTGACTTTCCTTTTCTTACTCTTTACTGCACTACCCTCGCTCGTTACTCTCAATGGATGAAAGGGTTTTGTCATCCGGTAACCAATGATCGGCGCAACGACCCACAACATCTGCCCGCCTGCACAACTCTTTGATCAGTGAAGGAAACATCAAGCCTGGGATGTCGTCTAGCAAGTACTCTCTTAGCTCCCGCAGGGTATAGTGGCCGACATTCACAGGAATTCCGTCTAGAATGCATGAAATGATCAAGGCTCTAGTATATGAGACATCTGAAACATTTCCACAGGGTGATACTATGTTGCAGATGATGTAGAGCCATATTTTGGCTTCAGCTATGAAGTCGATCGACTTCAAACCCTTTCTCTTGTTGGCCCATTTTTCTCTCATGCTTGCGGAATAGAGTGTAGAAATAATCCATTCTCCATTGTTGCAATGATCCTTTTCTCACACCGGCTCAAGTGGATGGTCAGGAAGCCCGAGAATGTTATTGATCTGTTCAGTCCCAAACCTCACTATTTTCCCCTTATGGTGATTTGTGGGTTGGCGAAGTTTGTACGCTTAATATTAGCGCAAAACTCACGAACCCACTTCTCATTGGCTTTGCACGGAGTAGGAATGAACCATGACCAGCCGGAGGTTTGTAGACAGCCATAGAATTCTGGGATCAGCTCGGCCAATTTATCCTCGGCGATCCCCTTTTCAAGAACGATCATTTTTGTGAGAAGGCTGTCATAATACCGTCGATGACAATCAGCAGACATAAAGCGTGAATTATCAAATTGTTCCTCCATAGCCTCCTGAATTTCATGATCAAGCGGAGCATTTTCATTCATGTTTGGGTCCATTTTAGCTCAAATTACCTTCAAAAAATCAAAACGATGTTAGTCAGGCGGTAGAACCATGTTAAGTAATCCAAAACAATGCAATTAGGCCAAAGAATCAAGTCGAATGGGCCCCGGAAGCTCTAGTTGCAAAGCTACTGAAATTGCCAAATCTGCCCCGTTTTCGCACCTGTGGAAAAATAACCGCAGGTGCGGTCCCGCTTCTGGGGGTAATATTTGCTTCTGCAGTTTTGCCCATCTGACCAGAGAATGCACCTGTGGAAAGGGCCTCGCAGGTGCGAGGCCGCAGGTGCGGCCATTTTTGTGCTTCTGCGGTGTTCTTCATGGGTTTCATAAACCCAGAACTGTCGACTCTTCTTCAATTTAAACATGATTTTAGAACCTAATTTACGCTCAAGAATTCTAAATTAGTGCACTACTTAAACCTACAACTCTATTAAACCTGATTTTATGGTACTTAGCAACAAACTCTCTTTCGAAAAATTTGTCGAACACATTGTAAGCAGTGAGAATGTTATACTTGTTCAAACTAATAGGGTACTCAGAATCCCTCCAAAATTGTTTTTCATCATCACAACACACACTAAGATACTCTCAACCAATTTCCTCACCCTAATATCAACCCTAGTGGGAAAAGAAAACGAGACTGTGGGGGAAATACTGTGAAGAAGAAAAAGAAGAAAATCGAAACACTACAACAAATTTGGCCTAAGGCCACATCCGTTTTTGACAACGCTTGAAAAGCGTGGCCAAATATATCTACGACAACACTTTATAAGGGTGGTCTTTGAAAATAACTTTTGCTTACGATTTGTTAGGTGACAATTATAAAGGCTTCCTATTAATACTATAGACTACACTTTTTAAGTATTGCAAAATCATAAATTATTGGCAACATTTATTCGTATGTGATGCAACGCTTTCTGAGCGTGCTTGTTAATATTTGAAAAGGAAACTCTATACAAGCGTGCTCTAAAATATTTTCTAAAAGTTCCCGCTACAATTTCCCCTTAAAATTTTGCTAAAAAACTATGCCCTAAAATATTTCGCTAAAACCTATCTTCCAGATTTTACACACACTAGAAGAATCTCCTCGTTCTTCTTCCCTAAAATTACATAAGCAAATTTGAGGGCTCTTTCTCTTATCTTTTAGCAGATTGAGTAAAGCAGAGTAGAGTGGGTTGAAATACTTTTGTTGGGTTATGTGGAAATCAATTCAATTGGGGATTTCATTGTTAAGGGCTTACAGCCGCTTCAAAAATCCTGTGTAAGATGACTGCCAATTTTAAATTTAAGCTCTATTATTTTGTGATGGAAGTTTCTATTCTTGATAGAAGAATACTTTTTATTTTATCTATGGTGTTTTCTCTCAAAGAAAGGGATCTGATACTGGCACAGCCTCTTTGATTTAGTTTATTGTCTTACATTGTTTTTACTTTAGAGACAAATGAATATAGCAATTTTTGTAGATGACGCGTCCGGATTATTATCATACATTTTTTAATGTTGAGAATATCTTATATTTGTACCTATTCGCTAGGTGGTGGAAGTATTTTGCTCTTATTGATTGAGGATTACTTACCTGATACGCTTGCTTTTTTGCTCGTCTGTTAAGGTAAAGTGTAATTGTTAATGTCCATTCCAGCATGTTGTTATTATGTTGACTATTTATCAGTTGTAAGTGGCAGAGATCACGATGTAGATTTACATATGTTTGTGGAGAATCGTTACATATATTTGTTAATATCCTCGTTGTTTAAAACTAAAAAGAAGAAAAATAAAATTAGTAATATCTTACCACCTGGTCTACTTTTCTTGAAAGAAATTCTTTACGGTTCTTACTTCTCAAAGTCATATTAATATTTATTTAGTTTTGGTTAAAGCCAATAATGTGTATGATTTGAATGAACTTTGCGGCTTGAAATGACTCTCATAATCTGTGAATGTACTAAAAGCATATTTTGAGTTGTTATAACAATAGTTCTTTTTGTATGTCGTGGGGAATATGCTGAAATATTTAAGAACACACAAAAAAGAGGAAAATGAATTATGTTAATAATTTTTGAGCAAAAATATTAAGAGACTAGGTAATAGATGATTGTGATAATTTATTGATCAACGCTAGTTCTAAATGGACGAAAATAATAGGAGTAGAAAAGGTCAAAATTGGCAAATGTTTTGCTTATTTCCACAATAAAATAGTTTCTTTGTTATCTATAAAAGCAGAGATTGACATGATTTGCGTTTTAAGTCTCATACCAATTCAGATTGACAAAGCTTTTAAATTTTTGCTAAAGTATTTTCTTTAAAACTACTTTCGGGTATTATTACAACTCTAGATATTAATGTTAGCAGCTTGTGTATTTCACATGTGTATATGGCTTTCAAAGAATTACTTAAATGTTTAACTGACAGAAGTTGAAATAGTTGGGTGCTAGACCTGAATGGAAGTTTTGATGCATCTTCTAAAGGATAAAAGGGTGCAAAACTTACACCTTGAATTGATTGATCAATTAAACTAAGGAAATAAATATAAATGATAATTGTCCGCTTTGAGCTGATTTTGAACTTAATCAATTATTTTATTGTTTAAACAGTGGCAACTGGAAGCGGACAATCATTATTATTAGTTGATGTATTTGCTACTATGGCTTAAAAGACTCAAATACTAAATAATTCTCACTCAATTGATTATGTCTGACACAACCTTATTGTTCTCACTTTTCTATCAATTAGTTTTACTTTGAATATCTCTTAATTGCTCTTGAGAAGTTAGAGCTCAATCTAACTATCCCAAAATATTGGAATGCTTGCATTTTGTGAAGTGTGGTTGGTAGGCTTTTTCTAAAGTTCCAGGACATACTACATTTATTTTAGGTGATTAGGTCTATAAGAAGTAACATCAGACAAATTTCATCTTTCCTGCTCTCTTATTCTTTCTCACCATATTCAGTAAAAACTAGAACACCCGTAAGAACAACACTGTAATGTTAGTACTCAAGCTCAGCATGAATGCTTCATGTATAACTCTAATATGGTACTCATATTCTTTTTTCTGATTTATTTTAATTTCATCTGAACTTACTCTTATTTCTCTTTTTTCCTTCTTTCTGTTTGTTGACAAAACCATCTATGAGTTCTGGCAGTGTCTACTTGGTTTGAGTTTATATCATTAAAATTATAACTTTTTTATGCTTTTCTAGATGTCTATTTGTTTTTAAATTATAGTTTGGCTAATTTGTTTTACTGATTTAATCATTTCTGATTTTATATGTAATTAGGTCGTTACACTTTTAGTATGTTAATCATACTGTTCGTGGCTTCCAGCTTGTTTATTCACAAAAGCAAGGTATGCGTGCTATTATACAACAACCCAGTATAATCTCACTAGTGGGGTTTGGGGAGGGTATTGTGTACGTAGACCTTACCTCTACCCTGGGGTAGAGAGGCTATTTTCAATAGACCCTCGACATCCTTCCCTCCAAGAACTCCCCACCTTGCTCTTGGGGTGAGGGTGACTCGAACTTACAACCTCTTGGTTGGAAGTGGAGGGTGCTTACCACTAGAGAAACCCACTCTTGTCGTATGCGTGCTATTATATTTTTAGCAATATTTAGTAAAGAAAAAAATAAATTACACTGAGCTAATTTGCTGCTTATTCCATCTATTATCAAGGTTATTGATGATTTTCGTCATAATTCAATCTATATGAAAACGATATAGGTATAGTTTCATCAGTTCTACTGAAGCGCTAAAATATAAGTGAATTTCTAATCTAAGGTGTTACTACTTCCTAATGAATTCCTATGGGAAGTGTATCTCGTTCTTATTTCTTGGTGTTCGTACTGGCTAATTCGTACCATATTGGTACGATGATATTATTGAAAAAATTTATATTTAGTTATCAATTATCTTTTTGTGTAAGCTATTATGATCATCCTCCATGTGATGAGATTCAATCTTGTTTTGGCCTTCCATCAGGTGACTTTTTCTTCAAACAACAGTAAACATGTTGATGACCCGAAATCTTGTTCTCCCTATTCATCTTGTAGTTTATTCAATATATGTATGTACATCTGCCTACTTTATAGTACTCATATTATAATATATATTGGAAGCTGAAATAGAGATATCATTTTTTCACATTATTTGTCTCAGTTGCAGGTATTGGAAGACAGACCTACTAAAGAGAATAAAGAAAATGCAAATGGGGAACTCAAGGCTTACAAACCTTCAGAAGTTTCTATGGGTTTGAACAAGAAAAGCTCACACACTGATTAGATTAATGGTGCGGTCAAGCTTACAAAAATGGATCGGTTACAAAATCAGAAGATGATGTGAAAGGTGTTAAACGAGCCATGTATTAGAAAAGAAACTTGTAGATAAGGGGATATCAAACGGGGTTTCTAAGATGCTAACTTCAATTGATTAATACGTGTAAAGTGTTATCATGATACATAAATTTTATTTTTTTAGTTTATTGTTAGGTTGCACCTTTGAACAATTGATTTTACTAGTTAATGTAGTACATGATATATAAGTGTACGCATTTGAATTTTTTTTTGTTATTTGTTATTTGATGCAGTTCTTGAGATCTTCATACTTAGCAATGATCTCAAAATATTTGGTAATATATGTTAGGTAATAAATGTGATTACTTGGGATATTAAAAAAATATAATTTTATAATAGCACTTTACATGGATTCTTGCAAAAGCTACGCTTGAACAATGTGGCCTATGAGGTTCCAAAAGCCACACTTTGAAATTGTTGCTGCAAGACTTAAAAAGTGTTAGTATAAGGGGTATGCACAAGCGTGGTCTTTGTACCTTATAGGTCACACTTTTGAAGCGTGACTTCTAAAGCAACACTTCAAAAGCGTGGCCTTAGGCAAAGGGTTAAGCCAATTTAGGCCACCCCGTTAAAAGTGTTTCCTAAAGTCAAAAAGTGTGGCTTTTGCTCAAATACCACACTTATTGCTAGTTTAGGCTACATTTTTCAAGGGTGGCTGAAGGCCTAAAATGTTGTAGTGAAAATAAGGCAGCTGAGAGAGAGAGTGGTGATGAGTACCTGATTGTCTTGTGTAAGAGCAGTAGAAATTGAGAGCAATGGAGAATTTGAGTAGCAGTTATGTGATAGATGAAGGAGTTTGAGTTTGGGGGAAAAACTTTAGAGTATTACCTTATGAAATGAGGGCTTGGTTCATTAAACCTGCCCGATTTACACACCTGCGGGGAAAGAAGCACTTCTGCGAGTATTTTATCGCACCTGCGCATGTTGCACATCTGCGCCTTACTGTCCCACTTCTGCTTGAGCGCACCTGCGTGCTTTGTCCGCAGGTGTGGTTGCACCAGAGTTCAACTGGCCAGTTCTGGGCAGCCACTATTTTTTGTGCACTCCAACACCTCAAACTCCTTAATTTAACTACAAAAAATCTAAAATTTTGCAGATTAGTCAAAAATAATATAATAAACTATTCTAAAAAAGAAAATTTCAAAAACGATAAATTTTAAAAATGATGGGTTGCCTCCCACCAAATGTCGCATTTAACGTCGTGGCACGATGCGGATCAACTTTACTACTTTTCTCTCCACTTGGACGATATGAATTGGGCACCTAACTTGGAATCAAGTTTGTGAACACGAGCGGTGAGGGGATGGTAAGTAGATGATCAAGCAAAACTTTAATTTCTTCATTTTGCATTTATTGGCTATCATGTGAGGAATGTCATTTTTCCTTCTTGTTCCCTCAAATTGTAAGATGTATGGCTTTTGCCAATTCCTCCTCGCAATCCCTCATTGGCTCGTGTAGTTCAATTCCTGTATCACCACACAATTCCAATGTTGAAAAATGCTTGGAATGTTACATCAAACCTCCAAATTTCAATTCTTCTCGAATTTTGACATCCTCTTTTTCTCCCAGACTAGAGTCAATCTCAACCATATTTTTAATTACACATGTTGACTCTAGTTCCATTTTTTTCTTGGCATCACTAACAATCATGGAGTTGGTTGGCGGATGTTTATATTCTTGATTCCTCAAAATAAAGCTCACTTTATTCCTCGATGTCGGACTCTTCTTGATCTCTTTCCACACTCTCTTGTTGGTGGGCATAGTGAGACTCAACCAATATTTTCATTTGATTTTCCAAAGTGCGGATATTCTCATCATTTTGAGTCAAGACTTGTTTTAAGTCCTCGAGTGCCAAGTTGTGCTTCTCCTCATTTTCAAGAATGACCTCCAACATGAGTATCATCCTCTCATTTTGAGAATTTGAGAGTGCTTCTTGGTTATGATAAAGTGCCAAGGAAGGAATTTCGGCTTCCACATCTAAGGAGGTTCTTGGCTGTCATTCACTTCCGAGGCTTTTTAGACCTCTAAAGCTTCAAGCATTTCTTCCATTTGTGAGTACAACCATTGAAGCGCCAAGTCATTTTGGAGACTATTTTTCAAAAGCTCCTCCAAGGCACTTTGCTCTTTGTTTCCTCCTTCAAGTAAGCATTCCACCATGATCTTGAACTCTCCATTTGGACCATGCTCAATTTCTTCCACTTCCATATCCCTATACTTGTCATCACAAAAAGTAGAATCATCATATAGGGGGATTGGGGGAGCAAAGGACAAATAAGCACAATAATCTCAATGACCATTTTTTCGGCGGCTTGCAGCACAACCATTGACTTTATTTTGCTTGATTTGATGTCTTCTTCTAAAATTTCTCCCATCCTAACTAGTTTGAGAAATTTTTGTCCCATCATACCCATCATCTTCTCAAAGTAAATTCCCTCTTGGGCCCTGATGAAATGCTTGGTCATCTCATTATCATCTAGTGGTGGTTGGGTCCTCGCAGCCTCCGACCTTCAGTGGCGAGCGTACTCTTGAAATGACTCTGAGAGTTTCTTCTGCAAATTCACTAGGGGGAACATGTCTGATTGATCTCGATGTTAAACCTAAAATGGTTCATAAAATCCTCCACCATATCTTGCCACTCTCTCCAATTTTTGGGATCTTGGCGGGTGTACCAAGTGAGTGTTTCTCCGTCATACTCCTTATAAATAATTTTATCCTCAACTTCTCATTCCTTCCTACACCAACCATCTTGGCGCAATAGGCCCTCAAACACGCATGGGGATCACCTATTCCGCTGATGATTCTGAACGTTGGAGGCTTATACCTTACATGCATATCAACATCAGGATGTATACACAAAACCTCATAATCCAGGCTCTCGCTCTCTCGAGCCACCTAGAGATTCTTCATCTTCTTTCTTATCACTCGAAACTGCTCTAACATTGAGTCCTCCTCTTTGTACTTTTTTCTTTCTTCATCTCAGCATATTGATCAATCTTGTATGGCCCTATGACCGTGACGGGTGCTGTAAAGGTAGGCTCTGAAGTAGCATATACAGGAGGAACATACCGCTCGTGTGTGGCAGTGCATGCCATAGGTATGTGCTGGGTCTGATTGTTGGCAAACGTGACATTGTCACGAGGAGGGATATGAACTAAGTTGGTGGTGGACAATACGTTTTGTGGCTTTTGGACATATCTTGGGATGTAAGGGGTATGTATAGGGGGATTTGGCAAATTTGCAGGGGTTACCGGTGGTATAACATAGGTTGTGGCGTTTGTACTGACTGCGGTTGGAGTATTGTTTGCTTTTTGGATGGTCGAAAGGAAGTGATCCGGGATTGAGTCTAATGGGGGGAAACAGGGTGGTTGGGGAAGCATTATCATGGCCAAGTGTGCTAGCTCCCAAATATGTTGTACTTCTTCTCTTAGTGATTCCATTTCCTGTGTCATTTTAGGACCGTACTCATCATTTTGAGTATCATTCTTTTTCCCCGATTCCCCTGGGTTGTCGGCTATACTAGAGCGTTTTCGACTAGGTCGTCAGCTGCGTACATCCTCCCTTTTGATCTTAGGTTGTATGGTGGTTCAGCAAGCTTTACGTATCGACACAAGCCAACCTCTGTTTTCAGGGGATGATGATAAATAAATAAATAAAGCGAGAAGAAAAAAAGAGAAGTTAGTTTCAGTAATTGCACAAATATAAGCACATAGAGCAGTTAGTTCACGTATTCAAATAAGCACACTTTCTAATATGTGAGTGACCTCTTATTTCTGGAGGTAAGCCTAGGTCGCAAATGTTTGACGAACAATCAGATTTTGACACGTTTAGATTCGGAGCAAACTCTGGCTTTTCATTAATAGTCCTGGGATTACAGTAGGGGGAGGAATAGCTACAACATTGTCTTTCAACATTCACAAGGTTACATGGGCTCACAGGCTTGCCCTTAGGTAAATGAAAAGGGGTACAAGATAAATGGACATCAACCAGATACTAATAATCATCCCTGGAGTCCCTTCTCAAACCTTCTTCCGTAGGTTCCTCCTCAGGTCCTCTTCGTATTCTTCTTCATCCTTGTTGTTGTTGTACTGAGGCTCTTCTTCAGGATCCTCTTCCAGTTCCATCACTGATTCAATTTATATGTACTCAATCACCCGATCATCGTCCTCCGGAGGTGGCATCATATGGTCGACCGACCCTAGAACCACTTGTCGGTGCATGGCGATGGTAACGGTAATGAGGAAAAATATCATGGTATATTTGCAGGGCTGCTGCTGAATCCTCTAATCCGGCCAATCCTTCCCTGCTTGGTCGAGCTAGCGTATCCTCCTCATTGATCCATATGAAGTATTCAAGAGTGCTCCTGAAATTCTAAGTCATTGGCATCATAATCAAGTCATTCCACTCATCTTGAAGTCTCCTCACCCTCGGGATTGGAATTTGTGCATTGTAGTCATCTTCATATAAAGTTGTTTTGGACCAGAGAGGCACGTTTTGGATAAGACCAAATTTCCTTTGAACCCGCAGAGGTGCATATGGATAAATTCCTATAAGTCCCACTAACCCGATGAAGTATTTTCTAGGGCTCCTCAGAATTGCTCTACCACTTAACAATGAAAGCTTTCAGTTCAACCATTCTCCACTCAGATGGGTCGGCATATCTCTCCACTCTTCTTCTCCATGTGGTGCTTCCTTGTCACGACCCAAATTCCCAACCCACGAGATCATGATGGCACCTAACACCACACTTGCTAGGCAAGACAATGTTAGAACTTAACTAACCATTTTATTTTAACAATTTTCTTAAACATGATTAACAATTCAAAAAAAATGAATACTGAATCTAATATTTCCCAATAAATAACTTCATGAATAATAACCGAATAAATAAACTGGACCACGAACTAAATATATACTATATAACTACTCAGGGTCCGGTGTCACAATTTACGAGCTACTAAAGAGTACTACAAATAAATGTGCTGAAATAAATATGTCTCTGTTTTGAATGAAATAAAATAGTATCTAAATAAATAAGGGAAGACTCCAGGAATCTGCGGACGCCAGCAGATCTACCTCGTGTCTCCGTGTAAAAACTCAACTATGCTCAAAGAATCAGCTTTGACTGGTACCTGGATCTGCACAAGAAGTGCAGAGTGTAGTATCAGTACAAGCGACTCCATGTACTGAGTAAGTGTCGAGCCTAACATCGGTGAAGTAGTGACGAGGCTAGGACAGGACACCACATAAAACCTGGACATGTATAAACATACTAGTAGCAACAATAGCAATTTAAAGAGTTAACATTATATCCAATAATGGGAAGGGATCATGCTATGGGGAATTTAACATAAGGAGTGAGAAAAACAACAAGACAACAATAAACAGTAATCAACAATAATCTAAAGCAACAAGAATAGAAAAGGAACTCACACGGCACCACCCTTCGTGCTTTTAATCTCATCCTCCCCATATCATAAATAAGCATACACGGCATCAACCTTCGTGATTTTACTCTCACAATGTATTTCATTCAGGCACGACATCACCCTTCGTGCCTTATACCCTTCCTCACAATAGAATATATTTGGATCATGCACGACATCACTGATCACACTCAACTATGTCTAATAAAAGACTAAGCGGGCGTTATNTGATGTTTTACTAATTCTACTGACAATAATAATAACTAACAATTACTAACAATGTGTTGTAAACAATTGTAATAAAGGTCTAAGGTTATGGTTTCCCCCGTCGGTGAACTTACTTCTCGGGTACATCAAATAGCTTGATTAGTTGTCTCTATCAATCATGAACACTCTATTTACCATAAATCTCTCTCAAGTAATTATGATAATTTACTAGATGCACTCTCTCAAGTTACGCTAGCTAGATTGCATTACAGTTCACTTTAGATTGCACCCGGGGATCGTTATCTCTAACCCAACCTCTAAACCCTCGGTTATGACTCTCGTCTATACTCTGGGAGTGGTGTTGTTCAAACTTCAAACAACTACCTAAATATGCACTCTCTCTCAAGTAGATACATAATAAATAGGAACAGCTAATTGAGGGCCCTTCAATCAACTACAACAAGAACGTAGTTGAACAAATAGAGATTAATCAACCAATCAAAACTATATTAATATCACAATAAGTTTATCCCCAACGGGTTCCACCAAAACCCTAGATTAAAGAAATTAGCTACTCATGCTCATACTAATCAACTCTAATAACTTGCATAATTAAACTACAAAGTAATGAATAAAAGGTGTAAAAATCGATGTTTGGCTTCTCTGAGTAGTATTCCACAAGCGTCTCTTATCTCTAATGGCATATCTCTTCAAANTGTAGGAGACTTCTATTCCAACCGGGAAACACTTAAACTCTTCAAAACTCGGAATTGACTGGACATCGGGACCCAGGCGTTTGGGCTCAAACGCCCCCTTAAAGCCAGGGCAGGCCTGGAGTTAGGGCTCAAACGACCCCCCTAACGCCAGGTTCAACCTGGCTTTAGGGGCCAAATGCCCCACTAACGCTAGGGACAACCTGGCTTTAGGGGCCAAACGCCCGGATAACGCCCTGGTGTTTCCTTTTCGACTCTTAAGCGTATTTTTGATGTATTTGCATCCATTTAGCTCGGTTTCCATCTCCAATTCACCTACACATGAAATAAACTCCATTATGCACATACAAAGTGTATTTTTATCATTAACGCACATAAAATGTAAGGCATATAACATGTTAAACCATGAATTCTAGCCACGCATCAATACCCCACACTTAAACATTTGCTCGTCCTCGAGCAATCAAACTACACTCATGTACACAACTTATTAAGCAAATCCCTTAACACGTTATACCAAGAATTTTTAAAACATTTCAATCACAGAGGTGTGACATCCTCGCCTCAATAGTTGACTCACATATACCATGCTTTATTCACAATCCACTCACTACTCTAACATAGAGGTCAACAACATTACCTTTCCTTCGTGAATCATGTGCCCTCACCAAATCAAAGAGCTAGTTCCACACACAATGAAATTTAAGAACACTTAGGAACTCAAGATAGAAAGAATTCACTCACTCTCAGAAATAATATTCATATGCCACAAAAGATGCACCATAGGCTTGCCCGTAGTGTACTACTCTACTAATCGAGCTCATTCAGTCTAGGATCAAGTAGGACTTTATTTGGTTGTAATGTAGGCTGCGGGACGGGTAGGATACATTTGGATATAAGAGTGACTATACCTCCCTAAGCACTTTAATACACATACTTTAGCTTTTCAGCCTCACACTTAAATTAAACCAACTCCACCTTCACATCAATGTTAATACCCCATACTTCTTTAAGCACAATTACATCAAGAGTCACCACATATATTTTTGTTTCACAACAATACAACTATATAATTTTTTTCTTTTTCTCTTTTTTTTTTCTCAAGTAACTACTTTTTCAAACAGTGCACCTTTCTCCGTATTTCAATTATTCCCCTCAAAAACCAACCTACCACCCCACACTTTAACTTTTCCATATTTCCTCACTTTTTCAGTGCTTACGAGAGGTGACAAGGTTCAAATATATGATCGATTCAAACAAAGGGGTATGGCTTGTAATGTGGTTGCCAAAGAAACAGGATTATAGGCTCAACGGGGTTAACTACGATACATAACAATTAGGTGGGTAAAATATATATAGTTGGCTCAACAAAGAAATGCCTATATCACTTCCAAGACTGAACAAAACTTCTATTTCGCTTTGCACACACACGGGGCAAGTTCTAGACATCAAATGCAATGCACAGAATAACATACAAACCTCACACACACTTGGCACATAACTCACTCAGGATTGGATCTATCACGACACTCCAGTCAAAGCAGTTAAGCAAATCTTAAGAATTCCTGATTTAAGGTATTTATCCTGGAGTCAAAAAAATTGAGCCTAAGCGTCACAACCAAAGTACTGACTATTCTCAAGGCATTAACACGTTTCGAGATATTGCTACTATTAAGCCCTTAACCATGTGGTTACTATTCCTAAAAATTAAAAACTACCTACACCCGCTTCAATTAAAAACCCTTGGAAAAGAACCGTGGTCCAAAGAAAAACCAAGGGGGAATTACTACACTAACTAAAACAAAAATCTTTTTTTGTTGTTATTTTCTTTAGACTTACTTCCTTCAAGAAAACTGTCTAGGAGATCAATCATCAAAAAGAGTCCACATATTTCTAATTAAATTTTTCTGAATTAAATTTTTCTGCTTTGTTCTACTTACAAAAAACTTACCAACAAGAAAAGCTAAAACTACTAAAAAGAACGCACACAACAAATCACAACAAATATGTACAACACCCCACACTTAAATCACGCAATGTCCTCAGTGCATCACATATAGACAAAGTAATAAATAAAAGTAAGGTGCAAGAAACTCCCTGTTCACGTAGCGTCGACATCCTTTCCATTAATTTTTTTACTTTCCATGCTCCTTCGAGCAAATGCTTTAATCACTTTATGCCTCCACTTTGAACTTATAAATTGGATCCCAAGTTTTGAATCTGCTCTATGATCATGCTCCTGGGGTGGTGGAACAAATCTGCCTGGCCCAATAAAACAATGTAGTAATCTGCGCTTCTTGGCCTTTCGACGAAATGTGTACTCCCTACTTTCTGGCAAGAAGAATTCCAGAATGTAGGCATCTTGTTCTTTATCCCTCAACTCATCAGGTGGTTCGGATAACTCTATTTGTATATCATCATCCCAGCACAATGTGAAAAATGGTTGGAGTGTGTACCAACATCCTCAACAATAACGACACTAGATTCAACAAAGTATGTATCATCGATGTCCTTGGTTAACTTTAGTATCTTTTCTACCACATCAGCATCCTCTGATTTCAATTCCAACCTGGGTGATTCTTCAATAGATGGCCTGGTCNTTTGCTCAAGTGCTAACACCCAATCTGCCAGTTCTTCACCATTCATATCATCTAAATTCATCAAACATTCATCCAAAGGGTCCCCAACAGTTAGGGATGCATAATCTTTTTCTGAGATCACATTCATAGCATCAATAATAGAGCAGTTGGCAAACTCACTAGGTCGCCTCATAGACTTCTGCACGTTGAAAGTGATTTCTTCATCATTGAGCCTCATCTTAAGTTCACCAGTCTCACAATCGATAAGAGCTCTGCCTGTGGCCAAAAATGGCCTTCCCAAGATTATGGGAATTTCCTCATCCACTTTGCAGTCTCATATCACAAAATCAGCAGGAAATACAAACTTCCCCACTTGCACCAATACATCATCCAGAATACCCGACGGTCTCTTTACCGTCCTATCAGCAAGTTGCAGCAGCATGGAGGTGGGCCTGGCTCTACCAATCCCCAGTCTTTTATATATGGCCAGCGGCATCAGATTAATGTTGGCTCTCAAGTCACATAGAGCTTTGGTGAAAGCTAAGTTCCCAATGGTACAAGGAATTGTAACTCCCTGGGCCAGACAACTTTTCAGCAATAAGGCGCGTCACCACCGCACTACAAGTCTGAGTAAGGGTGACAGTAGCCAGATCTTGGAAGTCAACTTTTCTGGACATCAAGTCCTTCATCATTTTAGCGCAACCAGGCATTTACTTCAACGCATCAATCAATGGGATATTTACCTGTATTTGCTTTAGCATGTCCAAGAACTTTTTGTACTGTTCATCCTTTTGGTATTTGGCCAGCCTCTGAGGGAATGGAGCTGGCGGTCTCTTTTTCCCAGTGATTTGGGACTTTTCTTTCTCAGCCACCACCTCAACTACCGGCTTCTGGGCTATCTCCACTTCTTTTTCAGTCTCACTCTGTGCACTGGGTTCTCCTTCAGTAGGTTGCACTGTTACCTTGGTCAAATTTGTTGAATCATCAAGTTCAATCGGCATGGGTACTAGTGTCTCGACTTGTCTGCTTTCACGAGCTCTCTCTAGTTCCAAGTTTAAGTCTCTGCCACTATGGAGTGTCACTGCCATCAGTTGCCTTGGGCCCTGGTCCATAGGGTTTACCTGAATATCTGCAGGTAAAGTTCCAGGAGGACGATTGTTCACTGCCATAGATATCTGGCCCAACTGTACTTCAATATTTTTAATAGCTGCATCATGTGCATCTACTCTCTCACTAATTTTGGCATTTGACCCAATAACATGCTATATCATAGCTTCTAACCTGGAAAACTCATCTTCTTGCTTTCCCCCCGATTGATGCTGAGGAGGGTAGTATGATTGTTGTTGATTGCGATGGTTATAACCTTGTGGCCTCTGATACGGTGCTGCCTTAGCTTGTTGTCCCCTAACACCCATATTTCCACTGTTCTGCTGTTGGTGGGGTGGTCTATATGGTTGAACTTGTTGACCCCAGTTTTGCCCCCTTGTCTCCAGCTTCCATAATTCGACACATAATTCATATTTTCTGGATAAGGAGGGTGATGACATTCTGCATTCTAGTGATTACCAAGTGGTTGACTAATGCAAGATGTGCATAAGCCCCATCGGTTGTGTCTACGATGTGTACCTGCTGCTTTTGTACTGATTCTTCCACCTTCTTAGTAAGTATACTCATCTGTGTTATCAAGGTGGCCACGTTCTCTGCAATAGAATTAGATGGATCGAATGGCACTGAGTGAACTACAGGAGTAATGGGTGTATTCCTTGTTGTCCATCCTTAATTCTGTGCCATTTCATCAAGTAAGATTTGACTTTTTCTCCATGTTTTTCTCAAGAATGCTCCACTNTGAAGCTCAAGATTTCATCAATTTGTTGAGCAGTCTTGTTGGGTGGATGAAACTTGTTCACGAACTGTTTGACTAACTCCTCCCATGTGGTAATGGAATTTATGGGAGTGATTTTAGCCAAGTTTGGGCAGCGCCAGTCACTGAGAATGGAAACAACAACAGTTTTATTGCCTCTTGAGTGACGTTTGGCTGCCTCTGTGTTTTGCAAATTGACAGGAAGTTTTTCAAATGCTGCTGGGGGTCTTCGATGTATGACCCTGAGAATAGTCCTTTGTTCTGCAATAAGTGCAGCATATTATTTGTTATCTGGAAGGACTCGGCCTGTATCTGAGGAACCAGTATAGCTGTGGCCAAATTCTCAGTTGTGGGTTGTGCCCAGTCATATAGGGGAGCCTCTACCCCTATGTAAGAGACTGGGTCTACCACGTCATCCCCATTATTGTTACGGTTGTGTGGATCTTCCATGTCGGTTTCAATTTGTTCAATTTGTGGTTGATGTTTGCTTTTCCGGTTGGTCCGATTTAGGGCCTTGAAAAACTTTCTCGGGGTCTGATAAGGCTTAAACTATTTTACCATTCCTCGATGAGTTTCTAGGCATGCACCTGCAACACGTTAGCAAACATTAAACTTTCAATGTAAAAATGAAAATTTAAAGAAAATTGACTATATTTCAGAATTTTGTATTTCGTCCAACTCAATTGATAATTGTTTACAACACATTGTTAGTAATTGTTAGTTATTATTATTGTCAGTAGAATTAGTAAAACATCACTAATTTATATAAAAAAGTCTTAAGAGAATTGATTGAGTAAAAGTTACGTATTCTAAAGACTTGATTGATAATACCGTTAACTCCCCGGCAACAGCGCCAAAATTTTATCACGCTCAACGATGCCTAATAAAAGACTAAGCGGGCGTTGCAAATATAATCCGGGGTATTATGCCCAGAGTCGATCCCACAGGGAATTTACGTATCAATCAAGTCTTTAGAATACGCAACTTTTACTCAATCAATTCTCTCAAGACTTTTTAATATAAATTGGTGATGTTTTACTAATTCTACTGACAATAATAATAACTAACAATTACTAACAATGTGTTGTAAACAATTATGATAAAGGTCTAAGGTTATGGTTTCCCCCGTTGGTGAACTTCCTTCTCGGATACTTCTTATAGTTTGATTAGTTGTCTCTATCAATCATGAACACTCTATCTACCATAAATCTCTCTCAAGTAATTATGATAATTTACTAGACGCACTCTCTCAAGTTACGCTAGCTAGATTGCATTACAGTTCACTTTAGATTGCACCCGAGGTATCGTTATCTCTAATCCAACCTCTAAACCCTCGGTTATGACTTTCGTCTATACTCCGGGAGTGATGTTGTTCAAACAACTACCTAAATATGCACTCTCTCTCAAGTAGATACATAATAAATAGGAACAGCTAATTGAGGGCCCTTCAATCAACTACAACAAGAACGTAGTTGAACAAATAAAGATTAATCAACCAATTAAAACTATATTAATATCACAATAAGTTCATCCCCAACGGGTTCCACCAAAACCCTAGATTAAAGAAATTAGCTACTCATGCTCATACTAATCAACTCTAAAATAACTTGCATAATTAAACTACAAAGTAATGAATAAAAGCTGTAAAAATCGATGTTTGGCTTCTCTGAGTAGTATTCCACAAGCGTCTCTTGTCTTTAATGGCATCTCTCTTCGAATTATCCCTTCAAGTTGTGTTTTGGGGTCTATTTATATGTTTAGGACAAACCCTAAACATGTAGGAGACTTCTATTCCAACTGGGAAACACTTAAACTCTTCAAAACTCGGAATTGACTGGACATCGGGACCCAGGCGTTTGGGCTCAAACGCCCCCTTAAAGCCAGGGCAGGCCTGGCGTTAGGGCCCAAACGACCCCCCTAACGCCAGGGTCAGTCTGTCTTTAGGGGCCAAACGCCCGGCTAACGCCCGAGTGTTTTCTTTTCGACTCTTAAGCGTATTTT
>ML387592.1:0-40250 GCA_005239525.1 Nicotiana knightiana | reverse complement strand
TTGGGGGTTGTGAAGTTAAATTTTTTTTTTGCCAAAGGAGCATGTTTTTTTTTTTAATTTTTTTTTTTTTTTTTTTTTTTTTTTTTTTTTTTTAAATAATTGGTCAGTCTCTTTGTGTTCTACACTGTCATTTCTTTAACCTCTGTAAGCATCATGCGTATCTACCTGCAATGGTATTGATGTGAGTTAGACTTTACCAGAAAACACCTTAGCCATCTGTACCTGAGTAAGACAATCTTAGCCAATTGGATAACCGGTCCCTAGAGTGGTCTTAGCATGCCCAGAGCCATTCGATTCTTCTCAAACTGTTCCCTAATCAGTTCCTTGGTGTATATATCTGCAATCTGATCTTCAGTGCAACAAAACCTCATACTTATGTGTCCCTTCTCAACATTTTCTCTGAGAACGTGGTGTCTCACATCAATGTGCTTGGTTCTCTTGTGTTGCACCGGGTTCCTTGCCATATTGAGTGCACTGGTATTGTCGCACAGCAGTGGAATGTTGTCGATAAACATGCCAAAGTCCTCCAGCTGTTGTTTGATCCACATCAATTGAGCACAACAAGATGCAGCTGCAACATATTCAGCTTGTGTTGTGGACAAAGCCACTGAGTTCTGCTTCCTTGTGCCCTAAGTGATTAGGCACGATCCAAGAAAATGAGCCATCCCTGAAGTGCTCTTTCTGTCCACCAGGTAACCTGCATAATCTGCATCAGCATAATCAATAAGATTGAAGTTGTCACCTGAGGGGTAGTATAGCACCAAGTCCTGTGTGCCTTTGAGATAGCGTAGAATCCTTTTTGCAGCTTTCAGATGCGACTCTTTGGGATTGGATTGGAATCTTGCACACAATCTCACACTGAATACAATGTCTGGCCTACTTGTTGTGAGGTAGAGAAAAGACCCAATAATGACCCTATACATCGTTTGATTCGCAGGAGAGCCAAAATCATCCATGTCAAGTTTAGAAGCAAGTGCAATGGGTGTGTCGATCACTTTGGAATCTTCCATATCAAACCTCTTGAGCAGTTGCTTGATATATTTTTGTTGACTGATGTATGTTCCCTTAGAGGATTGCTTCACTTGAAGGCCCAGGAAGAAGTTCAGTTCCCCCATCATGCTCATCTCGATCTCACTTCCCATGAGCATTGCAAATTCCTTACATAGAGATTCTGCTGTAGCCCCAAAGATAATGTCATCAACATACACCTGGACTATAAGAAGGTTCCTTCCTCGTTTCTTTAGAAATAAGGTGTTGTCAATATTGCCTCGAGAGAATCCATTGTCTAGTAAGAACTTGGACAACCTTTCATACCATGCTCTGGGAGCTTGCTTCAAGCCGTACAAGGCTTTCTCCAGCTTGAAGACATGCTCTGGATGAATATGACTTTCAAAGCCAGGAGGTTGCTTGACGTACACTTCCTCCTTGAAGAATCCATTTAAGAATTCACTTTTCACATCCATTTGAAACAATGTGAATTCCATATGAGATGCAAAGGCAATGAGAATTCGAATGGCTTCCAGGCGAGCCACAGGAGCGAAAGTCTCATCGTAATCAATCCCTTCTTCTTGGTTGTATCCTTGAACCACAAGCCTGGCTTTATTTCTGGTAGTTTTTCCATTCTCATCAAGTTTGTTCCTGAATACCCATCTGGTTCCTATGATGGTTCTGTCTGAAGGTCGAGGTACCAGATGCCATACCTTGTTTCTCTCGAACTGATGAAGCTCTTCCTGCATAGCAATGATCAATCTGCATCTTTCAGGGTTTCCTTGATATTTTTGGGTTCTATTTGGGACAGAAAGGCTGAGAAGGCTAGGGAGTTTCTAGTTTTTGATGTAGTTTGGATTCCAGAATCAAGAGGGGTGATTATGTTATCAAGAGGATGAGAGCTTTTATGCTTCCAGTTTGGAACTTGTGGCTGACTGGTGGAAGTGCTTGGTATGTTGGTTGGGCTTCTTCGTGACTCCTGTTCTGCAACCTGATGAGTGCTTTCCACTGCGTCCCCAACTCTTTCCTTAGCTTCTATAGGGTAGATAGAAGTACCAGGTTCCTCATGAGATCTTGAGGAAGAGGTTGAGCTGCCTTCCACTGTCTCCTTTGTTTGGCTCATCATATCAGCCTTGCCATTTGACACATCAGAGATTTCCCTTGGAACCAATAGTGGTTCGTTGTCTTGATCATCATCAGTGTTGTCCTTTTTTGAGAGGGGAGTTTCATTGAAGAGTACATGAACACTCTCCTCCATACATTGGATTCTTTTGTTGTACACTTTGTACGCCTTGCTTTGAGAGGAATAGCCCAGAAAAATTCCTTCATCACTCTTGGCATCGAACTTTCCTAGCTGATCCTTCCCAGTATTTAAAACATAACATTTGCAGCCAAAGGCCCTTAGATGAGTAACTTTGGGCTTTCCTCCATTTAGCAGTTCATATGGGGTCTAGTTCAGGAAGGACCTAATCATACATTTGTTTACCACGTAACATGCAGTGTTGATTGCCTCAGCCCAGAAATTTTTCACGATCCCACTGTCTATTAGCATTGTTCGAGCCATGTCCTCCAGAGTCCTATTCTTTCGTTCCACAACACCATTTTGGTGGGGAGTTCTTGGAGCTGAAATTTTTTTCGTGATTCCATTTTCATTACAGAATTCATCAAATCTAGCATTATCAAACTCCGTTCCATGATCTGACCTGATGCATTCCACTTTCATGTTCATCTTCACTTGAATTTTCTTGACAAAGGCCACAAATACCTCAAATGTTTCATCTTTTGAACGAAGGAACAATGTCCAAGTGAATCTAGAGTAGTCATCCATAATCACAAAGATGTATTTCTTTCCACCCCTACTTGGAATTCTCATTGGTCCACATAGATCCATGTGGATGAGTTCAAGAGGTCTGGATGTGCTAACATCTTTCTTTGGCTTAAATGATGATTTCACATGTTTCCCTCTTGCGCATGCATCACATACCTTGTGATCCTTGAACTTTGAATTAGGAAGACCACGCACCAGGTCCTTCTTTATCAGTTTGTTCAATAGAGAGAAACTGGCATGTCCCAGTCTTCTGTGCCATAGCTCAGCATCATCTTCAACTGCCTTTAGGCAGTTCACCTTACCTGCTTCCAGAGATTTGAAATCCGCAACATAGATGTGTGAGCATGTGATTTTTACTCGCCGTATCGTCCTATAAAAATCCCAATAAATCAATTGATTTTATGAATATTGATTGATTTTTCAGTAATTAATTGTGGATTATTTGCATTGCTTGCATAACCATAATTCATCTTTCAAAATCATTGAAATTTTGCATTATGAAGTTATTAGTTATAATTAATTAAATGATAGACAAATGACAAGTATTTAACGTGATGTAGTTTTTAATAACTAATTACTATAAAAATTAACCATTTTATTCGATAAATCATAGATTTAATTAAGAATACATAATTGGTTGTTTTATTCTTAATTAATATGTAAATATATGAAAATAAGATTTTGAAATTAATTGCTACATTTTTTCGATTAAGTTAGAATTTAATTTAATTAGAATAATTAAGTTAATTAATTAAGAAAACAAAATCGGTCCTGGGCCAAGAAAGACCGAGGCCCAATCCCTATTGTTCTATGCACCCAGACAACCCAGGCCCAAAACCCAACCCCTTACCCGGCCTGCCCCAACCTGACCAAACGACACCGTTTGGTCTAACTGATCAAATCCTAGCCATTGATCGAAATGGATTGAACGGCCAGGAACTCACCCCCTCTAAACTATATAAGTGTCCTAACCAAACCCCACCCCCTTCGTTCACCAAATCCTAACCCCCTCTCCGTCCGTCTCTCTCTCTCTCCTCTCTCTAAAAACCCTAGCCGCCCCAGAATCCCACCGCCGTCCGGCCACCGGACCTTCTCTAATCACCCCCAAACTTTCACCCTATGATCATCCCCTCCCCCTTAACCCCATCCCACTATCAGCTTCCCTAAAAAACCACTTGAATCCCGTCGATTCCAGATCTAAGAAGCTGTCAGAACCCTAATTTGTGCTAATGGCGAATCCAAGCGGCTCTGTGACTCAAACTCACATGAGTCGATGGCTCTTGACAAGAGCCGTTGATTCATGTGAATAAGGGTCACTTTTGGAAGTCGTCGTAGTCCGGCCTAACTCCGGCTAGTCGCCGTAGTTCGTCCAAACCCCTCAAACTGGTATCCCCACATCTTTTCTATATATTTCTTGATTTGTTAGCATGAATAGGCCCTAGTTATTCACTGTCTTCCTTTGATTTTTTTTATATTTTTTCTCTCCTTTGATCTGTTCGTGTTTTTTTTAAAGTCCCAAATGCATTTAGTTTAGGTTTTTATCACTATTTTTTGTATGATTTAACTGTCCAAGTCTAATAATTTGTATGACCAAGATTAACATTAAGTTTTTATTTTTATTTCCTTTCTCTGCTAATTTCCGGACATTTCTATCTTGTTGAATTCTGTCAATAAACGAGCATGAACAACTGATCGATTAAATCCCTGAATTCATAGGTTAAAATGTTTTGTTCGTAAAACAACCTCTATTAGTTGTTTTGTTCATGTTTTGTTTGAGGTCGTCGTTTGTTTTAGCTTTGATTTTTGCTGCCTCTGTTATTAGTCTCAATTAGATGTTAACCTCCAGTTAGTCATGGTTTAAATTGCGACTCTTAGTGTAGATTTCCTTATTCAAGTAAATTAAAGAAACTAAGTCCCCCTAGGCTCAAGTGAAAACTTAAACACTTTAATACAAGAACACTGACTAAGTCTAAACAAATCAACCAAAATCCTAAAAAATCAGTTGATAATTAGAAAACTAATAAACCAATTAGGCTAAAAACTCAGTTCTAAAACAATGTTTGGTCATGATTTAACCTAGACTTATCAAGACTAAGTTAGTTAACAATAATTTCCCATAATCACTTGTTTAATAGATTAACCTAGTCTAATAGTCTCTTAAACAACTAACTAAGTCCAAAAATCTGCCTAAGGTAATTAATTTAAGACTAATTAACTCAAACAAATCATTTAACCTAGGCCTGATAATTAGTTAAGTTTCTGATTTTAGGTAAGTGAGTTTGACTTAATTAAACTAAATCAGTTAACTTAATTTAAGAAGTCAAAACTAATTGGTTTACTTTAATTAATTGATTTAAACATAAGTAAGTAGTATGAAACTAACTCTAGGCATTTAATCAATTAACCTTTCATTAATTAACTCAATCTTAGTTAAGAACAACTAGTTGTCACCTAAAGGGCATAACTAGTGTCAACTAACCAAAGTTAAATAATAACCCAAGAGAATAACCCTGATTATCCAATGGTAAATTCAGGGACTCCAAGGGTTACAACAGGTAATAAAAATCAGGAAATCAGAAACTTTAGGGATAGAAGGGGAATTTCAAGGGGCTGGAATGATCTGGAAGATACAACTATCCCAAAAGGATAGGGTTGACGGCTGTACATGTACCCTTTTCAGCTCATTTAGGATAGGGAATATGCTAAGGATATCCCATCCCAATTCTCCCTATATACACACACACTTTTTGCCACTAGAGGGGATCATCTTTTTGACTCTTCTTTGAACCTTTTGGACTGGAAAATACCACTTTGACTACTAAAAGACTTGAAAAACAGAAACAAAAAGGATTTGCAATAGGAGTGGGAAACAATCTAAACTTAGGTTGTCTTGTAGCTGTGGTTTTCTTTCCTAAAGGACTTGGTTTTGTTGTTGCCTTGATTCAATCATTTGGTATTCAAAAATCATCTTTTTTCTGGATTTCTTTACTGAGATTTTTCTTGCTGCTCGTGGGTGCTGTTTTGTTGCTGCTAGGTTTCTCTTCCTTTTGCTGATTTCCATCTGCCTGACCTTTATTTGGTCAGGACTTTCTGTTATTATCTTACTCTTAAAGGTATGTAAGACTGAGTTTTTTTTATATATGAAATATGAAGATCTGAAATCTGTTATCTTTCTTCCATGGATCTGTATTTTATTTGTTTAGACCCATTCTGTATAAACTTATATGCATGTATATAGAGTAACACATTATGTTTGCTCAGTTTTTTCTAAATCTCTGAATTTTACATAAGTATGTCTTAGAACTGTCTGTTATATGACTGTGCAATCAAGGTTTGGGGTTGGAAAAATAGCATCCAAAGGGTAATGAACTTAACCTCCAATGGTTAAATTCATCCTATAAAGATGCTTAAATTCTGGTCTGGTTTAGGTTTAAATATCTAAATATTGTTATGAAACAACACTAGGGTAGATGAATTTGACCCTCTATAATGGTCAAATTCACCGCATATTAGGTGCTTAAACAGTAGCTTGTCACCCCTTAAGGGTACAAAAATGGGTAACCAACAGTGGCTTGAGAGGAGGGAGTCTGAACCTTCCAAATGGTTAGATTCACCTTCTCCAAAATGCCCAAAGAATCAAAAATTACAGAACAATTATGAGATGAATAGGACCTTTATGGAATTGAATCTAACCCCTTTTCTATGGTTAGATTCAGTCCATAAAAGGCAAAGAACCTATTCTGTCAAAAATGATGTAGGAACATCATCAAGGTGGGGTCAAACCCCATTTTATGGTATGACTCATCCTACGAATGCTTAAGAACCTATGGGTATCACTGTCCAATTAGCAATTTTGGACTTATTAGTTAAAATACTCTTATTTGAGTCCTTTTGATCATTAAAGAGACTCATTAAGCAAGTCTCCATATAATCTTAGACTTAGTTTTGTGTTGGCATTGTGGGATTAAAAGTCTGATCCATTCATGGTCAGATTCCCCCTATGATCATGCATAAACAGTTATAGAATAGTCAGATTATTATTACAAAAGGCATTGAGACAGGAATCTAAACCCATAAATGGTTAGATTCATGCCTTAAGAAATGCCTAAGAGTAGTCAAATCATTGTATGAATTTAGGACATAACCCGTGGAATGATTAAAGGGTTGATGGGTTCGCATCTTCAGAGCTGAACTTGACCTCTTTATGGTCAGATTCATTCCAAGAAGAGTGCACCAAAGTAGGTTTTGCCCTTTAGAATTGACACCATTGCATGATTGGGATTAAACCTGACCCAATAATGGTCAGGTTGCCTTACAACATGCCTAGAATGTGTCTGTTAAGTTAGTCGTCTGGTGATTAAGAAAAATAGACAAAAATACAGATTTCAAAGCCTCTGGAGGCCGGCTTGCGCAGGAGCAGTTTTGTTCTCTTTTTGCTCTGTTATTTATTTTCTTTCCTTTTTAGGAAATTGTATTTCATAGTGAAATGATAATGTAATAATATAATTTTTTATTTTTTATTTTTAGTTGTAAATATGGACTGGATACTATACACTATTATTCCAGTTTCCTTACTTTTTCATCTAAGTCCAGAATTGGGCCAGCTTGATGAAACAACCCACTAAGGTTGTAATCAAGTTTAACTCTTTAGGCTATCAGGTCGTGAGGGAGTAGACGGGCCCAAGGATTAGAGTTATCTGCTTTAAGAAGTAGTATGATGAAAGTAGACGTTCAATTAAAAGTATGAATTTATATCCGAATTAGCCTACATGAAATCTCCCTGAAACATCTGTTAGAATTTTGGAATCATGTTATTCCAGATTCTGTAACTTTCAATATGAATAGAAATTGATGATTCAAAATATTTTTAACTTATCTCACATTTTTTTTAATTTTTTCGAGATAGATGTATGAATATCTGTACCTAAAAAATACGATTTTAGATCTGTGTTTAGGCTGTCTAAAAATGGACAAAAAACTGCAAAGTGTGAACTGGTAAAACTTGTTTATGCCATTTTCTTTCAAGATTACAAAGTCCTCACAAAGAACTATAGATAGTTTTAGCTTACAGATTCAAGGCCGGAAAACAGTAAATAAGGTGTTTGTATGCTTATAAGTGTATGCATGAGTAAATATTTATTTTTGACTGCTATGCTTCTTATTCTTCACCAAACTAGAAAGTAAAGACTCTTAAGACTTAGCTGAATTTCCTAGACTAGTGGCCTTCCTACGAACTAGTCACAATTGGGATTGGCCAAAAGGGTCGAAACAATTTGGGGCTAAAATATGGCCATAGCCTGAAACCTGTTATCCTTAGACTAATAAATATCATTGTTAGGCGATCTTCTAGGTAGAATGAGACCTTTAGATTGAAATTTGATAAAGATCGAATACTATCTCAAATTACCATAACTCGGGAGTGGCAACTCATGCCCCCGACCCTCAACTCCAAACATTAACAAAACGTACATAGTAACCACGGGTGATTTCATATGACGTGTTTTCCATGTGCTCAAAAACAGCAAGTACACGCCATCGTGACTTGTTTAAAATAAATCCATAAACATCCTAATCAATCTTAAAACTAAAACGCTCTTGCAAAAAAATAGAAAACTCAAACATCGCCACAAACCGGCATTATAAAATCGTCACAACCATAGTCTTGGCTACGTAACCTACATGCGGGTACGACAACTCATGTCCCCGTCTTCAACTTCAAACTATAATAAAAATCACATGTTATAATTGCGGGTGCATTTCATGTGGCGTAGTTATAATATGTCCCAAAAACAAATAAGTGCATGACATCGTGACTTATTTCAAGATAAATCCTTAAATACTAAAGCGGTTAAAAATTAAACGGTTAAATGCAATAGGCAAAAAATATGTAAATCATCAGATAACTAGGCCAAATATTAATAGTTAAGCGACTGTGCTAGAACCACGGAACTCGAGAATGCCTAACACCTTCTCCCGGGTTAACAGAATTCCTTACTCGGATTTCTGGTGCGCAGACAAATCAAAACAGAGTCAAAATTTTCTCGGTTTTTTTGGGATTCTTTAACGCGGTGTCCCGGAACATCGTAAAAATCTGGGTGGCGACTCTGAAATTAATAAATAATCCCAAAATTGAATAATGTCACTTAAAGTGGAAAAAACTCCCTTATCCCACCTTACGGTAGTGGAAAAAGGAGGTGTGACAAGATGTTTTTGTATCTATTGGCTGTCAACACTACATCCCCAGTTACTAGACTCGTAACAGTGCACACTTTGGACCAGAACTCCACTTTATTTCCTTTGTCACAGATTTGAGAGACACTCAATAGGCTATACTTCAGGCCATCCACATAGTATACATTTTCTATTGAGTGCTCCAGATATCTTCCAACTCTTCCAACACCAAGGATGTATCCCTTCTTTCCATTTCCAAGAGATACATCCCCTCCCTGCAGAGCTTTCAATGAGAGGAAGTCCATGGTATTTCCAGTCATATGCTTTGAGCATCCGCTTTCCATGATCCATTGTAGCCCAGTTCCCCTCACTGATCCCTGCACAAATAAATCAATGGTTAGATTTAGGAACCCAAACAAGTTTGGGTCCCTTGTAGTTAGGAAAGGGATGAATAAGAACTTTTCTAGTCCATGCAGGCAAAAGTTGACTTTTCTTGCTGGGACTAGGTCCTTTCTTAGTGTTTATTCCTTCAGCAAACATCTTATTTTTCTGGACTGATTGGTCCTTGGCTGGGAAACTTTCCTTGAAGTGCCCATTGCACCCACAGTGGGTACAAAGCCAATTGTCAGGAACTGTAACATACTTGTTGTGAGGGTTGTAGGGAGTTTTTTCCTTTTGAAACCCGATTCCCTGCTTGTTTCCAGAGTTGTTGAAATACATAGCAGTGACAGTGTCTGTGGACCAAGTCCAATTCAAGGATTTCTTAAGATCAGATGTTAGTTTGCTCACTTCTTCTTGCAACACCTTGTTTTTCTCAGCCTCACTACGCAGACTATTTTTGACCTCATTCAGTTCCTTTTCAAGCCTGGCGTATTTTTCACTAGCTATTTCCTTTCCTTTATCTACACTTGATGAACCAGGTTCTAATCTTAGTCCCTGAGTAGTTTCTTCTAAGTCTGTGATAACTACTAGAAGATCATCTCTTTCGTGCTCAACAGTATCTACTCTCAAGTTCAAACACATCTTTTCACTGCTTAGATTCTCTACTGTTTCTTTCAAATCTTCCACTACTACAGTTAAATCATCTCTCTCATTTTCTGACTCTCTATTTTTCTTATCTATCTCTTCCCTTTTCTCTTCAAGACTTTTTATTGTATCCTGAAAATCCACAACTACTACCATTAGGTCGTCTCTTTCGTTCTCAACACAGTTGATTTTGCACCTTAGAGTCTCATTTTATTTTTCAAGGTTTCGTACGGTTTATTTTAGGTCAACCACACACACGACTAGGTCATCCCTGGTCTGTTCAGCTTCTCCTAGATCTAGGGTCAGTGAATCTTTTTCTTCCATCAAGGTAGAATAGGTATCAATGAGAACATTCGATAATGACATTAATTTTTTAGGAGAGTAGGATCTCAGATTTCTCTGAACATCAATGAAGTTGACCTCATCGGTGTCATCTTCTTCGTCGGATTGAGCCATAAGAGCAAACAACGAGTCATACTCCTTACCCTTGCCTTCAACAGCCATCATGGAGCCATTCTCTGCTTCAGGTTCCTTTTCTGATTCACTAGATGAATCTCCCCAGGCAGCAAGAGCTTGTCTCATGACATTGTCAGCTGCACTTTTTCTACTGAATCTCTTTTCAAGAACCTGGTTTCTCTTTGCAACCTTGTCCATGTTGTATTTATAGTTGTCCTGTTTCAAGAGCGGGTAGTCCTTGATGAAGTGTCCAGATTTGACACATTTATGACATAGATCATGATTTCTGGGCTTGCTTGAGCTCCCTCTTCTAGGTATCCCACCATTCATTCGCACCATTTTTTGGAATATCTTGGTGAGATAGGACATGTCGTGATCTTCTTCACTTGACTCAAGTTTTTCTGCCTGAAGAACTAGGTTCTTTTCCTTCTTAGGCTCTCTTCTTTCAAGTCCTTCCTTTTCTTTATCTCATATGTCCTCAGATTACCTATCAACTCATCCATAGTCAAGGTTTGCAGATCTTTTGCTTCCGTGATATCGTTCACCTTACTTTCCCAAGAACTCAGCAGAACACTTAAGATTTTTCGCACAAGTTTGTTCCTGGGAATAACTTCACCTAGAGAATGAATTTCATTGATGATAGAGGTGAACCTGGTATGCATGTCCTGTATGGACTCATCTTCCCTCATCTTGAACAGTTCATATTTTGTAGTGAGCATGTCTATCTTGGACTGATTTACTTGTGTTGTTACTTCGTGTGCTGTCTGCAGGGCATCCCAGATCTCCTTAGCTGACTGACAGGCAGAGATCCTATTATATTTGTCAGGCCCAATACCACAAACAAGAATTTTCTTTGTGCGAAAGTTCTTTTCTACAGCTTTTCGATCCGCCTCATCGTACTCCTTTCTGGTTTTTGGTATTAGAGGACCTGCTTCTCCTAACCTTTTTAATGGCACATAAGGGTCATCACAAATAATATCCCAAAGATCGGAGCCTTCAGCCATGATAAAATCGTGCATTCTTGTTTTCCACCAACCATAGTATTGGCCGTTGAGTCTTGGGGGTCTGTAGGTTGATTTTCCTTCCTCAAAATTTGGTGGAGCAGCCATTTGAGATCCTTTCTAGGTGTTAACCTTGTAGAAAGAACCTGCTCTGATACCAATTGAAGGTTTGATTGCGTCCACCAACCAGTAGAGAGACTAGTTGCTCTATTGGTTTCCACAGAATAATGTGATACAAACGAGTGAAGAGACAAGGGATTTTTACGTGGAAAAATCCCTCTTAAGGGGAAAAAAACCACGACCCACTCTTGTAGGTTTTCAACTCCACTAACTTGTAATCTACACTATTACAAGCCACTTTATAAGGCACCCTTACAAAGACTTTCACACACTAACTTATAGTTCTTACTACAAGCTACTTTGTAACTCTTCTAGCTACAAAGACTTTGACTTATGACTACCTCTAGTCACACAAGATAATGAATGAGTTAGGGTTTTAGAGTTCCTATTACAAAGCTTCTTAGAAAGCAAGATAAAATGCAATAAAAGACAAAACACAAGATTACAACTCAACTAATGGACACCTAAGACACACAGTGAAACTGGTCCTCTTTTAGTGGAGTTGTCTTCTTGTTCTTGACACACTTGAGCTTTCAATTGATGGGCAGATCTTCAATGCTTGAAGAATAATAGTAAATGCTCAAGTGAATATATTGTTCTTCTTTCTTCAAGATGTTATACATCATTACACATTCCAAGAAGGATGTCAAAGCTCTTGAAGGTACGCGGCTCAACTACTAGGAAGTGACTGCCGCACTGTTGCTACACTATAGCGTGAACAGTAGCAGGCATACACCTTTTCTGTCACAGCTTTTTACAGCTATCAAATTGGCCTGTACTTTATTCTGCGAATCTGCTAAGGGATCAGGTCCCTTAGCTGGTCCATCCTCATCCGGTACTGAATGATCCGAAATTCCTGGAGTCGGAGAAACTGTTTGTGCTGCTTACACATCAGGTCCTTTTCCTGGTTCAACACGTAAAATTTTGTTAGATTCAATCTATTGATCACTTGAAGCTGGTGATGAAGTACGATAAAGAACTAAACTACCTTATAAGACCAATATGTTCATCATAGAGTGAAATAGGATTTTCAATCTACTAACCTGTTAAATGATTCAATCTATTGATCACTTGAAGCTGGTGATGAAGGCAGATCAAACACTATCTTTTCAAGATGTGCGTATTTACTCCCTAGCACATCATATTTGCTCTCTAGCCCTTCCAGACGTCCTTTTAGTGTTTCATTTTCTTTTTTAGTAGCATTCAACTTTTCCAACAATGCAGCTTTAGAGGAGTTACCACCTTTCAACTCCCTAGCAGTTATCCCACCACCAAATCCAACTACATGACTCTTTCGTTGAGGTCTGAAGCACCTTTCTACAACCTCAATGTTTGTAAGAGACGATTCAGATTGCACCAATTCTTTGAATGTATTATGTAAAATGAAAATAATTTATTTAAAATAATACAACGTAGTAAATAAATAATTTAAATTGAAATTTATAAATAAACATATATATTTCTCATTGGTTTCAGGTTCAACAAGCTGGTTGTTCTTCTTACGAGTCTAAAAAAAAATAGTTGCCACATCCGGTGGATTATCATCTTTACCTCCCTTCACATTTAAATAACAAGTCAAAGAAATCTTTGTAACAAATATGAGTTTTCTCAATAGAATTATAAGATTTACTCACCAATTCATAAATGATCTCCCTAATAGGCTTATTACCCGTACGATGAGGCATACTCAACTTAGACCTATTGACCGAGTCTCGTGTACTTGTCTCCTAAATTAACAACATACAAGCAAAATTCTGGTTAGCAACTTAATATAACACGATGTTAAAAAATAGCTATGAAATCATACCTCAAATTTTCAATAAAAAAATGCTCCATGACCAGTCATTTCCAATCACTCTTGTCTACTCTTTTTGGCGCATCTTTTAGAGCATAAAGGAATATCTTAGACTTTATATTCTTGTGCATCGATCCTCTCCAATTGTTCCATAACTTTCTCATATGTTTCAAGATATGATCTCGTTGATCATTTATGTAATCACTGTTAAATTTATCCTGCATATTTCACAAGTATCATTAAATATGAAACTTATCTTATAAACTAGAAAAATAAAAATTTAACTATGTGTATTTCCATCATTAACCTAATATTCTTGATTCTTGAATTGGTTTCATAATATAAAAGTCAAATAAAACCGGATGGGGTTGGGATAATTAAAAGATGTAAAATTAAATATGCGTTTAAGAAATAATTTGACCAGCTTTTAAACCAATCCAAAGACCTTCACATGCTGTCTTTAGAAAACAAGTTTACATATATACTTCTATGGGGGAAAAATCTGCTGCATTGATCTTCTCGTGTAGGACATTCATCTCTACAATATATAGATTCATTCTTTCTATACAATTAGGGACTTTAAGGACAATTTTGTCTTTAACCATGCTAATGCATGCATAAAGCCTTGGTATTACTAATGCCATGGTTTTCTATGCATGTCACGATCCCAAAACTACATTGGCCGTGATGACGCCTATCGTGGTACTAGGCTAGCCAATTTACTGAACATAATTCAAGGAACCCTCCATTTAAAACAATAACGTGATTTATCATAAACTTACACGTTTAGTATTTCACAAATGCGGATAATCAAGGAAAACATCTGTATAATAACATCCCAAAACCTGGAGTCAACAGTCATGCGAAACTAAATAGAAGAAAAGTAACTGACACGATTTCCTTATACATCAAGTCTAGGAAAAATCTAAATAGCGACAAAATGAGAAGGAGAAGGGTGGGACTGCGAACGCCGTGCAACTACCTCAGAATCTCCGACAACTGCTCCACTGATGATAAATCGAATCTCACTCAATCCGGACACCTGGATCTGCACACAAGGTGTAGGGTGTAACGTGATTACACGAACTCAGTAAGTAAAAAATATAAATAAGGATTTGAGTGCAGTGACGAGCTCTAAAAATCATGTAAATTCATGTAATAAACATCAGCGGAAATCAATAAATCAAGTCAGGGATCTACGTCCCGAAAGTTTCATAAAACTCCAGTTTGCCCTTTTTAAATTTCATATAAAAATATTAGTTCGACATTTATCATTTAGAGGCAAAAATGTAAAGAAGAGTGAAAACATTATTTTCATACCAAATAATCCCCTCGGGCACAGTGTCACTCACAAATAAAACATCTCGGGCAAGCCTCTCAGTCACTCGTGACTCATCTCTCGTCAATCAGCACTCACGCTCAATAGATGCAATCAAATAACTACTGCGGCGTGCAGCCCGATCCATATAAATACATACATACACACACGCATATATATATATATATATATATATATATATATATATATATACACACACACATACAAACACTTTTTATAACGTTGCGGCGTGCAGCCTGATCCATAAATAGTCGACTACGCTCACTGGGGGTGTACAGACTCCTGATCCAATATATATATATATATATATATATATATATATATGTGTGTGTGTGTGTGTGTGTGTGTGTGTGTGTGTGTGTCTGTGTGTGTGTGTGTGTGTGTATTGATATGCTCAATTTACACCTTAGAAAAGTGTAAGCGATCGTTGTCAAATATAGTAACCCAACAAGGTTGGGGTCGAATCCTATTGAGAACAATATGAGGGCGATTAGCAATGCAAGAGAATTATCACTTATCGCGCAATGCCAAGCAAATAAGATTTTGGATTTTAAAATGTGTTTACAACTAAATGTGAAAATATAGACTAACCTAGAAAGCAAGTAAAATGATCAATGGCAACAAGTATGAATGCTTCGGGAATTACACTCAAGTAACGATCCAATGTATTTCACGATTTTACAAATATGAGCGAGTTTATGTTAATTAGCCACGGATAATAATTCTAAATTAGCTTTTTTCAAAGACTAATAAGACTTCCTAATTGAATTATTCCTAACCCAATCAAGAGATTAAGCGCACCCTGATATGGCTACAGGTAGTTCAATCCTATTCCTAGGTAGAATCTATAAAACGAGGGTTAAAGTCTCAAGTTCTTTTTAATTAATCTTTCCCAACCCCAAATTATCTTTTCTAAAATTAATTCGGAGTTAATGGGCGAGTCCTAGGGTTAGCTAATCCCTTTGGAAAAATTAAAGAATAAGAATAATTAAAGTAACAATAACTCACTTCATAAAAGATGAAAAATCATTCAATACATAAGCACAACAAGGTATTTAATCCACACTTTAAACATGAATATTTCCATAAACAAGAACTAGTGTTGGAAAGAAATACTACACACTTAAGTATTCAATACAAAGCAAGGAAATGAAGAAACAAACGTAAATGGGTAAGAAATCCTTAACCACAAGAGTGAAATCTTCAAATCCCAAGTGTGTGTGCAAACCCTAGCTTCAAGACTTGTTCTTCTCTCCACAAAATTATATTTACAACCAAAGATGTTAAAAATATCTGCTTGGTCATGTATAAAAATGGTTTGGGGATTAAAAATGTGAAATTCCAGAAATGCCTAGGCCTGAAGCTCGATGTTCACATTTGCGAACATAGGTTCGCAATTCCCAACCTTGACTATACTGCTCATATTCGCATTTGCGATGAAACCTTCACATTTGTGAAGGTTGACTGTCCTGGTTAACTTCGCATTTGCGAAGTGTTCTTCGCATTTGCGAATACTGCCTGCTTTTGCCTTCCTTTGCTATTCCCATGAATTTCTTGCAATTACCATCCTTGCTGGATTCGCATTTCCCACGATTTTGTCGCAAATGCGACCACTGAGGGCATTGCCCAGATTTTCCACCTTTTTGCTTCTTTTTGACTTGTTTTCACTTTGTTTATTCACCATTGCTTCTAAATCACATACATCCTGTAAAATAGAAGTAAATGACATTAAACACATGATTTTATCACTTAAACATAGAAAAAGTATAGGTTTAAAGACAAGATAAGTTGGTAAAATACCAATTTATCACACCCCCTAACTTAAACTATTGCTTGTCCTGAAGCAATGAAAGTGACAAAATCTCTTCCCAAGTATTTAACTCACATTATATCCTTATCATGCCAAGCCAAAAATGTCTACTTTAAGCACAAATGCGTGACTTTGATTGGTACCAACAATTAAACCAATGCATATGAATTGCCGAACACTTTTCATGAACTTCAAGTGCTCAAACACTATGCAAATCAAAGTAGCAATCAAGTCATGACACTAAAGCTTCAAAATTTGCCTCTCTATCACAATCAACTTTCTTCGGTCATTCCTTCCAATTGAAAATGGGATTAAATTCACAGCTCAAATCTCATGTGCCCTCACCTTTAAGAGAGGAACCCATACTCATAAATCTTAATTCAAAACAAAAATGGGATATCAAATGGAAAGAATTAACTCTCTCTCAAAAATATGTTCAAATGCATACAAGTAGTACCATAGGCTTACCCTTCATGTATTCCTCCACTAATGTAGACAACTTGGTTCAAAATCAACTAGGACTTAAGGGGTTGTAGTTTAGGCTTTTGGTTAAGGTAGGGTACAATTTTGGTTAAAGTGACTCAAAACCTCCCCAAGAACTACAAAATTTACAATTAGAGTCCACTTCCTTAAAAACATTTTCCATCCTTTCTTCACTTTTCATTCCACACCTAGACTTCCCTTTATTCACAACTTTTTATCATTGTATTCTATTTTTTTCTTCTTCAAAGTCTAGGAAGGTTTCATTTTTTTTTTCTACCTTCCACCTTTTCAAACAACTTCCATATCACAACTTTTCCAACCTTCATCCCCAATCTTAGGCTTTTAGCCTATGTTTACACTTTCAAAGTGCTTAGGGAGGTAGGGTGCCAAAAGCTAGATCAATTAAGAACAAAGGATTTAAGCTTGTAATATGGTTGCCAAAGAAGAAGTTTAAAGGCTCAAAATGGGTTGACTAGGGAAAATATTCAAGGGTAGGAATTTTAAGGCATACTAGCGGTCCAAGGAAGGCCTAATATCATTTTTCAAGACAAGTTAGTCTATGATTTCGCCTTGAAGCACATTCCGGAAAGTTCTAGACTACACGTAATGCAAAAGAACTCACAAATAATCTCACCACACATTGCACATGAACATTCAAGTGGAATACAAATCCAAAATCCAATTGAAACCAATGACTCAAAGAGGTTGCATATAGCATATGAAGCTATTTAGTGAATCAAAGAGCCAAAATTTGAGTCTAAAAGTCATGACATTTCTACTTCAATTATTTTTCTTTCTCAACAATCAAAAATTCATATGCCGAGGTTTAAATCATATTGATACCAAGCAAGCCACAACTTTGTCAATGGGCGCAAACCCCCACTCAAACCATTTATTTTTTCTAAATTAACAAAAACTAATTCTAAATACAAGACTAATTCCCTTAAGAAAGTTGTCAATCTATCCATCATCGGGAAAAGTCGACAAAAATTTTCTACAATTACCCGGCTCAAGAAGAAAATTGGCATCCTTGGAAAAAGAACAGTGGTATAAAGAAAACCAAGGATATCGCCACTAACATAAAACATACTACATCAAGTAACTAAACACACTAATATAAACATACTAATATAACACATGACATAGAAATATACTAATAACAAAATGAAAACAATCACAGTACTAATCTGCCATATATCCACAATTATACTAGAATAACAGTTATACAAGAAGCCACCCCCAACTAAAGATGTTGCAATGTCCCCAATGCAAAAAAACATGATATAGTAAAAATGGTGGAAAGTGCTCCTTGAATACTGCATCAAGTGCTCTCCTCGCAGTCTGAGTCAGAATCATCTTCTTCTCCTTCTTCCTCGGGCAAAGCAACAGGAACATCATCATCATCCATATCCCTGGTCGATGGTATCCGGTCCTGAGTCTTTAGGACCTTCCACAGCCCCTTCACACCCTTCCACATGCGAGTAAAGAATTTGTCTCTTTTCTTCTCCTTTTTCACCATCTGGGTGTGTGCCGTTTCTAGGTTGCCATGTGAAGTGCTCAATTCACCATGCTTCTTGGCCAGCTCAGCATATGCCTTCTCCAGTGCCTTGAGGTGATCCCCCTGCTTCCTTTGATCTTCAATGTATTTCTGGAACTCTTTCTTTGAAAATTAAGCAGGTCCCTCAGATGTCTCCCCAGGTCCCTGTGGAAGGTCGGTCACTAGATCGCGAATCACTTGCATCTCCTCACTAAGCACAACAAATGGTCCTCCTGCAGCGGATGATGGCTGACTACTCGGATCAACCTGAGAAGAAAAAGCTATTTTCTCTTTTTGCCGCCCTTTCCTCTTTTTTTCAACGGATGTATAGGCTTCCCCGGTTCTATCCAATTGCCCCCTGGAGCTTCGTCCACCCCAGCCAGTTGGCACAGCTCGGTGATATGCGATGGGAATATCAATAAAGTGCTATTCTAGATCCGATACTCTCTTAGTTCATTGATGAAGATTTCACCCACATTTAGCTGAATTCCATCAAGGATGCAGGCTATCATTTGAGCTCTTGTAATCAGGATATTCCATATGTTTGACACATGGGAGATACGACTGCATATGATGGCCAGCCATATCTTTGCTTCCGCAGTGAACTCTTTTGATGTGATCCCCCTCTTTTCAACTGCCCATGGAACATCTGCACCCGGGCATAGTTTGGATACCAACCACTCCCCTAGAGCACAGTCTTTTTCGTTGAATGGACCCATGTCGTGGTTTTGCAAATGATAGAAATTATTCACACCTTCATCCCCAAATCGCACCATTTTGCCACGAATTCTCATCTTTGACTTCTTCAACCTGATAGCCGGGAGATTCGCATAAAATTCCCTCCCCCATTGCTCATTGGCACAGCAAGGTTCAGGAGAAAAATAGTTCCATCCCATTGTTACTAGCCTTTGATGGACTTCGGGAAGGGATTCCGGGACGTTATCCAGCACTATACCACTCTCTGGGAGCAACTTTTTCGAGATCAGTTCAGCATAATACCGTTCTTGGCATTCCAATGACAAGAACCGGTGGTGATCAAAGTTCTGCTCATCTTCCACGGGGCTGTCACTTGCGGATCCTTCAGAATTAGAGCTCATTTTCAAATTATAATACCTGTCAACAAATGATAAGAGTGAAAATATGGTATGGCTATGAATCAGAAAATGTCAATGGTTCGGCCAAGAACTTCATTCGAGCCTTTCATCGAACACATAAAAAGCGCAAAAACTTCACTTCTATTTGACAAGCTTTGGGTACTCAGACTTCCCCATTTTTTTTAGCAACAAACATAATCACACACTCTCAACCAATCCTCACCCATAAATTAACATAAGTTTTGAAACAAATTTGAACAATTTCGGGCAAAGAATGATATCCATTTGGACTCTAGGGTTGCAGAATCGAGAGGAATAAAGGAGAATATGAAGACGAAGAGGAAGAAGAAAGAGTGATGAAGCTTTCATACCTGGATCCTTGCAATTAAGAGTGAGAATTGATGAGGTTTACAATGATGAAAGTGAGAAAGTCAAGAGTTTGAGAGCCTTACAATTTGTTTTCTTCAATTTTTGTTCAAAATGAACGACTGCCTGTTTTTAACTCTCAGATGTCGCAATTGCAACTGACTTTTCGCAATTGCGAAGGTCACACATTCCTGCTGTTTTCGCAATTGCGAACAAAATTTAGGAATTGCGATTGGGAAACATCGCAAATGCGAAAATTGCCCTGCAACTTTCAACAACTACTGATCGCAAATGCCATTCCGCTATAGCATTTTGGACATAAGGCATCGCAGACCTAGGCAGAATGTTTGCCCATCAATTTCTTTGTTTTCTTGCACTGGTTTTGACTCCCCGGTATCCCGAACCTGCTTAAATCAACTCCAAAAAATGTGAAACTTATTTTTCAGAAATGACTTAAAAAATTTTGAAAAACGATGGGTTGCCTCCCACCAAGCACCGCATTTAATGTCGTGGCACGACGCAAATCAACTTTTATCACTTTTCTCGCGACTTTGACGATATGAACTGGGCACCTAGCTTGGAATCAAGCTTGTGACCACGGGCGGTGGGGGGTGGTAGATAGATAACCGAGCCAAGCCTTAATGTCTTCATTTTGCACTTCTTAGCTCTCATGTGAGGCATTTCATTTTGCTTTCTTGTTTCCTCAAATTGGAAGATGTATGGTAAGAACTTTTTCTCCTCGCAACTCTCCATTGACTCGTGTAGTTCAACTTCCGTTTTACCACACAATTCGAATGTTGAAAAATTCTTGGAATGTGCCTTCAAACCTCCCGGATTTTGACATCATCATTTTCCCCCGAAATAGGGTCAATTTCAACAAAATTTTCAATCAACCCGGTTGACTCTAATTCCATATTTTTGTTGGCATCACTAATACTCTGTGAGTCGGTTGGCGGATGTTCAAGGCTTGATTCCTCAAAGTAAAACTCACTCTCACCCTCGGAATTCTCTTCTTGGCTTCCATCTACACTTTCAACTCGAGAGGCATGGCGAGCCTCCATTAATGCTTGCATTTGATCCTCCAAAGTGCAGATGTGCTCTTCATTTTGAGTCACTTCATGCTTCAATTCCTCGAGTACAAAGTTGTGTTTTTCCTCATTTTCAAGAACGGCCTCCAACATGAGCATCATCCTCTCATTTTGAGCATTTGAGAGTTCTTCTTGGTTTTGTTCAAGTGCTAAGGAAGAATTTTCAACTTCTTGGCTTTCACTCACCTCCAAGGCTTTTTGAACCCTTGAAGCTTCAATCATTACATCCATTTGTGAATGTAACCTTTCGAATTCCAAATCATTTTGGAGACTAGTCTCCAAAAGTTCTTCCAAGGCATTTTGCTCACGGTTCCCTTCTTCAAGTAAGCACTCCAACATGAGCTTGCACTCTCTAGTTCTACCATGCTCACTTTCCTCCACTTCTTCACCCCTAAAATTTCCATCACAAAAAGTAGAATCATCATAGTGGGGGATTGGGGAAGGGACGGACAAATATACACAATCATCCCAATGACCATTTTGGCAACCGCGCGTATCACAAATACTCCACTCATGGGTTCGAGATTGTGCGCACAATCCATCCCCGGGAGAATTTAAAAAATTTTGCCACGAGTGTGGTCCTCCACAATAAGGACAAGTGTCATCAAAGTATGAACAACTACCGTCCGACAAATTTTCATTATGTGAAGCCATTTTTTTTTTTTTGAAAAATTAACAAAATAAACAAGAAAAATAATTACACAAATATTCAAAAGTTTTAATCAAAGCACTTATGCTTACTTCTCAAAGAACCTAAATTACGCCAATTGTTCCCCGGCAACGGCGCCAAAATTTGATACGCTCAATTTACACCTTAGAAAAGTGTAAGCGATTGTTGTCAAATACAGTAACCCAACTAGGTTGGGGTCGAATCCCACAGAGAACAATAAGAGGGAGATAAGGAATGCAAGAGAATTATCACTTATCGCGCAATAAGCAAATAAGATTTTGGGTTTTGAAAAGTGTTTACAACTAAATGTGAAAATATAGACTAACCTAGAAAGAATGTAAAATGATCAATGACAACAAGTATGAATGCTTCGGGAATTACACTCAAGTAACGATTCAATGTATTTCACGATTTTACAAATATGAGCGAGTTTATGTTAATTAGCCACGGATAATAATTCTAAATTCGCTTTTTCGAAAGACTAAGAAGACTTCCTAATTGAATTATTCCTAAACCAATCAAGATATTAAGCACACCCGGATATGGCTACAAGTAGTTCAATCCTATCCCTAGGTAGAATCTGTAAAATGAGGGTTAAAGCCTCAAGTTCTTGTTAATTAATCTTTTCCAACCCCAAATTATCTTTTCCAAAATTAATTCGGAGTTAATGGGTGAGTCCTAGGGTTAGCTAATCCATTTGGAAACATTAAAGAACAAGAATAAATAGAGTAACAATAACTCACTTCATAAAAGATGAAAAATCATTCAATACATAAGCACAACAAGGCATTTAATCCAAACTTTAAACATGAATATTTCCATAAACAAGAACTAGTGTTGGAAAGAAATACTACACACTTAAGTATTCAATACAAAGCAAGGAAATAAAGAAACAAACATAAATGGGTAAGAAATCCTTAACCACAAGAGTGAAATCTTCAAATCCCAAGTGTGTGAGCAAACCCTAGCTTCAAGACTTGTTCTTCTCTCCACACAATTATATTTACAAAGCTAAAGATCGGTTTAACCTCAGCCAAAGATGTTCAAAATATCTGCTTGGTCGTGTATAAAAATTGTTTGGGGGTTAAAACTGTGAAATTTCAGAAATGCCCAGGCTTGAAGCTCGATGTTCGCATTTGCGAACACAGGTTCGCAATTCCCAACTATGCCTATACTGCTCATATTCGCATTTGCGATGAAACCTTCGCATTTGCGAAGGTTGACTGTCCTGGTTGACTTTGCATTTGCGAAGTGTTCTTCGCATTTGCGAACACTGCCTAATTTCCCTTCCTTTGCTATTCCCATGAATTTCTCGCAATTACCATCTCTGCTGGATTCGCATTTCCCACGATTTTGTCGCAAATGCGACCACTGAGGGCATTGCCCAGATTTTCCTCTTTTTTGCTTCTTTTTGACTTGTTTTCACTTGCTTTCTTCACAATTACTTCTAAATCACATACATCCTGTAAAATAGAAGTAAATGACATAAAACACATGATTTTATCACTTAAACATAGCAAAAGTATAGGTTTAAAGACAAGATAAGTTGGTAAAATACCAACTTATCATGTGTGTGTGTATAACGATGCGGCCTGCAGCCCGATCCATCATTATCGTCACAATCCGACTCTCGGCCTCGCTCAGTCATCACCCTCACAAGCCACTTGGGCAATTCACCACAAATCACGGGGACTCAGCCCCAAATATCTTTCATTTGTTTGAAAACAGGGTGATAAATAGGAATAATCAATAAAAAAGTATAATATTTTCTGTCAAAACAGTGTCACAATAGTAGTAAAAACACCCCTAAGGGTCCAAACAGGTCGACACGAGGCCCCAAACATGGCATACAACCCAAAATATAGGATAAATCTCTAAAATGCAGAATATCATATGATTTCAAATCAAATACGCGACTTAGTAGTCGCTACCGGACGGACCAAGTCACAATCCCTACCAGTGCACGCCCACACGCCCGTCACCTAGCATGTGCGTCACTCTACTTATCAAATCAGTACAAAATACCGGGGTTTCATACCCTCATGTCTAGATTTACGTTCGTTACTTACCTCAAACCGGAAGTAAACTACTCCTCGATGACTTTGCCCCTCGACTCGGACTCAACGCGCTCCGAATCTATTCAAAGCAGATTCATATCATCAAAATATGCAAAAGGGACAAAGCCCACTCGAAAATATCACATATACATCAAAAATCCCGAAATTAGCCAAACCCGACCCCCGGGCCCATGTCTCGGATTTCGATAAAAATCATAAAACTAGAATCCTTACGCTCTCACAAGTTCATGCATACCAAATACATCAAATCGGACCCCAAATGAACCCTCAAATCCCCAATTTATACTTCCAAATTTCAAGCCCTAATCTCCCAAATTTCTCTATAATGAAATAATCGTCATAAACACAAGATAAAAGGTCCAAAATCCATCAAAAATGGTGAAGAAATGAGCGAAAATTCGCGAAGGCAACCTTATATAGGTTTTGCCCAGCCATCTCGCACCTGCGATCCCATGCCCGCACCTGCGAAAAATCCCTTGTAGGTGCGGACTCTCACTTAAGCCAAATTTCCTCATACGCGATCCTCTACACGCACCTGTGGGCTCGCAGGTGCGATCCAACTTCCGCACCTGCGATCCCAGGCCAGGTTCCACTTTTCCACATCTGTGCAAGGTCTTCCGCACCTGCGGCTCCCCATCCGCAGGTGCGGCCACACCAGAAGGCCTGCACCAGCAGCCATTTGCTGCATTTTTTCAACTTCCCACCTTCAAACATCATCTGAAATCAGTCCCGAGCCCCTCGGGGCCTCAACCAAAAGTACCAACAAATCATATATCAATATACCAACCTAGTCAAACCCTCTGAATACTCAAAATAACATCAAAACACCAAATCAAATCCAAATTCAAGCTTAAGGATTTCTAAACTTTCGAAATTCGCCAACGGTGCCGAAACCACCCAAACCACGTCTGAATGATCTGAAAATTTGCACACACATCCCAAATGACACTACGGACATGTTCCAACTTTCGGAATTCCATTCCGACCTCGATAACTAATTTTTCACTGCCGATACGAAATCCCCAAAAATCCAATCTCACCAATTCAAGCCTAATTCTACTCCGGACCTCCGAATGACATTCCGAGCACATTGTTAAGTCTCAATTCACCTAATGAAGCTACCCGAGCCACAAAAAGCACATTGTGAGATCCTTTACCTATAAGTCAACTTCTGGTTGATGTTTTCAAGTAAATCACCATCCTAAGAGACTAAGTGTCTCATTTCTCATCACAACCACTCCGAACCCGAACCAATCAATCCAACACATCACAAAAGAGCTGAACCATACAAGAATGAAGCAGAAATGGGAAAAACAGGGCTAAACTCTCGGAACGACCGGCCGGGTCGTTACAATGCATTACTTATGCATAGGATAATGCCAAGTATTAGTTATACACAAGTTGAAAAAATGTACCAAGCAAGATATTAGTAATGCATAGAGCTAATGCTTGCGTGATTTTTTCTAATACCTCCTACCAAACGACCCCGTAGTGTATAATAATAATTTTGAATGATTAGAATGTCTTCCAAGTTTTCTTTTACAGATTTTAGTTTTCGTGTTGGTTGGTTCTTTCTCTGTTAGTGGACCTTAGTGTGCTCATTGAATTGATCTCCATTTTTATATTCTTATGTGTTCTGTTGTTCTGCTGGTAGTAAGACAAAATCTATTAGTTGAAATGCAGAGACAAACAAATGAATGGTTATTAGCTAAATCATTGAAATGTTTCCTATGACCATAAGGTGGTCTCGCAGTTATTGAGTAGCAATCATATTCAACAAGTTTAGCGGAGATATTAGCATAGCATAAAAGATGGATATCTCTTGGATTTAACGTAAACTGATTGGCTACAATTAAGGAAAATATGTTTACCTTTTGAGTGGCTGATGATAATGTGGAGATAGGAAACAGCAGCAGAAAAGGTCTTGCATTGTTAGCATTTGTCCTTCTTAACTGATCTCCCTATGTTGCTATAGTGCTACTCTGTTTCTTTTTTCTTGCAAATGTTTCTCCAGTAGTATATGTTCCTTATATTACTTTTACTAACCCATGTGAATACATCTTTTCATACTAACCAGTTATTATGGTTGTCAAACTCTGGAATTCGGTAAAAAGTAAGTATCCCTTGTGAACTATCTTACTGTTTTATGCATGACAACAGTCAAGCAAATTGCAGTTGGAGCTGCCTGAGGTCTATGCTACATGCATCACGAGTGCTCCCCACCAATCGTTCATCGCGACATTAAGTGTAGTAATATCCTTTTAGACCATGAATTGAATGCCAAAATTGCAGATTTTGGAATGGCTAAGGTTTTGGCTTAGTGGGGAGAGACGGAGCTCTGCTTCTTCTATCGCTGGTACGTTTGGTTACCTTGTGCCAGGTATATCTCATTATTAGAATACGAGTTATGGTTCTTATTCTTTTTATCCTAATACCTTCTTATTCTTGGAATTTAAGAGTATGCATATACGTCAAAAGTGAATGTCAAGAGCAATGTCTACAGATTGGACAGTAGTTAATCGAGCTAATACACCACCTAGCACAGCAAAAACACAAAGGAATAGAAATCAAATTGTTCCAGCAAGTTCAGCAGTTGGACGATGTGATGATATGAACAAAATCAGAAGCTCAAACACGTTTGAAGCATTGAACAATGAGCAGGAGGATGCTGTGGAGATTTTGCAGCATAAGGAGAAAAGTGCAAGTTCAAAACATAGACAAGATAGGTCTCCAGGCAGTTAAAAAACCCAGCAGAATTCTGGTGTTCCAGTAAATGCATCAAAAGACATTGTTCCAGTTGTGGAGGAGCTAACGGGCAACCAAGCACATAGCATTTTTCAAGCACATAGTAATTATTTGAGCAATTAACAACCAAATAGCAGATAGCAAAACCTAATTCAAAAGAAGAAAGAACTGAAAAAAAGAACGACGGGCTAAAGGTGCAACAGATTCAAATCACAATCACAATCTATAGCTAAAGGTGCAAACTCTCAGGGGACCATAGTTATATTCCTATCCTTAGTCCATCACTAAGAAAGTGAACTACCTTCTCTTTTCTTACTCAATCGGTTGCCTCGAAACATACTTATGCTCTAGCGTCTCTCATCCCTCCTGCTAGTTCAGATCCCCTTTTCTAGCGAAATTATTAATCAATTCACATAAAAATGGTACAATTGTGAATCGTACCTTGATGAGAAGAAACTCAAAGATGAGCGTTGTTGTCAATGGTGGTGACGAGCAGTTTCGCCGAATTTAACTTCCTAGTTGTAGGTTTACGAGTTAGCGTTCAAAACAGAGGTGTCAGCGTTCAAAATAGAGGTCTTATGATTTTTTCCTTTTTTGGGGGGTGGGGGATTTGGCGGAGATGAAAAAAAGAGGGAAAAGTTAGCGCCACTTTTTTCATTAATAATAATTTTTAACGACGTGCTATGTCACATTTTAACAGCTGAATACTATCACTTCGTGAGTATTGAGCTGAAAATTAGTTTCAACGACTGGAAAAAAAATTGTCTTCTATAAGTACATTTATAACGACCAGATTTATGTTCCTTCGCTAAGAAATGGTCGTTAAAATCAAATTTCTTATAGTGTGACCTTGTCACTACTCAACCGAGGTTAGGCTTGGCACTTACTGGGTATCATTGTGGTGTACTCATGTCCTTTTCTGCACATATTTTCTGTGTGCAGATCCAGGTATGGGCTATCAGCCACGGGTCTAGTGTGTGGTTGCTGCTTAGGAGACTTCAAGGTACTTCTTCTCGTGTCCACAGACATCGGAGTCCCCTTCTACCCCCTTGTATAGAAATTTCCCCTGTTTTTCTTCAGACATTTATGTATATAGCAGTACATACTCTTAGAAGCTTGTGACTGGCAACATTCTGGATTTTGGGAGTGATGATCATTGTATATGCCGAGTGACACTATTTCTGCGTATTTATTTCATCTGTCGACTTTTATCCTTATGTTTTCTTTCGTTTCTGAAATAATAGGCTTACCTACTCATATAGACTAGGTGTCATCATGACAGTTCACGGTGGGAGAAATTGTGTCATGGCAAGTTGGTATTAGAGTTCTAGGTTCATAGCAGTCGTGAGTCACAAGCCGATTTATTAGAGTCTCGTGGGTCGGTGCGGAGATGACCGTACTTATCTTCGGGAGGCTATGTAACTGTTAAGAACAATCATACTTCTTTGATTTTCTTGTCGTGCGAGTTATTGACATCAAAATTCAAAAAATTCTATTCTATTCTTTCTCACAGATGGTGAGGACCCGTATCGGGAGGACCGACGATCAGGCACTCGAGCCCCCTATCAGAGCCACCAGAGGCCGGGGTCGGGGTAGAGTATAACCACGTGGTTCATCTCGAGCACCGGCGCGAGCTACGACAGAGGATCCCCCAGCAGCTCCAGCTGGAGGACCGGCACCGGAGATTCTTATTGCTGCTCTAGCCTTCCAGGAGACCTTGGCTCAGTTTGTGAGCATGTTCAGCACTTTGTCTCAGGCTGGGATGATTCCGATAGCTCCCGCCACATCTCAGGCCAGAGGAGGGGCACAAACTCCCGCAACCCGCACTCCTGAGCAGAGGGTTCAGGTTGATCAGGCCCTAGAGTTTATTCCTATGCCCCCAGTGGCCCCGATTCAACATGATACTAGGGTAGTTTCTTCTGAGGCAGAGCAACTCATACTTTATAAGTACAAGAAGTACCACCCACCCACTTTCATCGGACTAGCTTCAGATGATGCTCAGGGTTTTATTTAGGAGTTTCATCGTATCCTCCGCACTATGGTCATAGTGGAGACGAATGGGGTTTCTTTCACCGCTTTCCAACTGAGGGAAGCGGCATATCAGTGGTGGCGTGCCTATGAGCTGAGTAGTCCGGACGAGGCAAACTCACTCACTTGGACTCAGTTCTCATATACGTTTTTGCGTGAGTATGTCCCTCAGAGCCTCAGGGAAGAGTTTGAGCAGCTACGCCAAGGTGCTATGACTATGTCAGAGTATGCAGTCTTCAACTAGTTGGCTCGACATGCACCTGTGTTGGTTTCTACAGTCAAATAGAGGGTTCATCGCTTCATTAAGGGGCTCCACCCCAGTATTTGGACCATGGTAGGAATTTTGTGAGCCGCCCCATTCATTCAGCTCTTCCAGCAGCCAGTGGTGTTCCAGCTCCTCCTAGACTCAGGAGCCTTATTATGCACCGCCAGTATCTAGTGTACCTCCTGCTCGAGGTACTATTACCGGCCAGTCTAGTCGGCCAAGTCCGAGTCAGTCTTAGATACCACATCCTCTGAGGGGTTGTTATGAGTGTGGTGATACTCGTCACATGGTTAGAGATTGTCCTAGATACAGGAGGGGTGCACCTCCACAGACTTCTCAGCCACCACGTTCTCCACCAGGTCCTCCGGCCATTCTTCCAGCCCCAGCTGCCGCCCCACCTACTCAGGAAGCTCGAGGTGGAGGTCGGGGAGGTCGAGGTCGCCCTAGAGAGGGAGGCCAGGCCAGGTATTATGCCCTTCCATCCCTTTTAGAGGCAGTTGCTTCGGATTCTGTCATCACAGGTATTGTCCCCGTCTATCATAGAGATGCAATTATTTGACCCAGGCTCTACGTATTCATATGTGTCTTCTTATTTTGCTCCACATTTGGGGGTATCTCGGGATTCTTTGAGTTCACCTATTTATGTATCTACTCCTATGGGAGATTCTCTTGTAGTGGATCGTGTATATCGGTTTTTTGATTGCTCTTAGTGGTTTTGAGACTAGGGCCAATTTATTATTGCTCAGTATCATAGATTTTGATGTTATCATGTACATGGACTGCTTGTTGCCCTATTATTCTATTCTTGATTGTCACACTGAGACCGTGACACTGGCTATGCCAAGTTTACCGCGATTAGAGTGGAGAGGTACCTTAGGGTATGCTCCCCACATGGTCATTTCATTTCTTAAGGGTCAATGGATGGTTGAGAAGGGGTGTGATGCGTATTTGGCCTATGTGAGAAATGTCAGTATTGATACCCCTACAGTTGAGTCAAATCCAGCAGTGAGGGGTTTCGCCGATGTGTTTCCAGCTGATCTTCCGGGCATGCCACCCGACAGATATATTGATTTTGGCATTGTTTGTTGTCGGGCACTCAACCCATATCTACTCCTCCTTACCGTATGGCTCATCCTGAGTGAAAGATCAGTTCCAGGATTTGCTTGATAAGGGTTTCATTAGGCCCAGTGTGTCACCTTGGGGCGCTCCTGTCTTGTTCGTGTAGAAAAATGATGGTTCCATGCGTATGTGTATTGACTATCGTTAGTTGAACAAGGTTACAGTGAAGAACAGGCATCCATTGCCTCGCATTGATGATTTGTTTGATCAGTTACAGGGTTCTAGGGTGTTTTCCAAGATTGATTTGCGTTCTTGGCTATCATTAGTTGAAGATTCTGGAGTTGCATATCCCGAAGACTGCTTTCAGGACAATATATGGTCATTATGAGTTTCTTGTCATGTCTTTTGAGATGACCAATGCCCCATCAGCCTTTATGCATTTGATGCACTGTGTGTTCCAGCCTTATCTTGGTTCTTTCTTCATTATGTTTATTGATGACATTCTGGTATATTCCTGGTCTCAAGAATATCATGAGCAGCACCTGAGGATCGTGCTTCAGACTTTGATGGATAAGAGATTGTATGCAAAACTTCTAAGTGTGAATTCTGGCTTGATTCAGTGGCATTACTAGGTCACGTAGTGTCTTGTGATGGGATCAAGGTAGATCCGAAGAAGGTGGAGGCAGTACTGAGTTGGCCTAGACCATCATCAACTACGGAGATCCGCAGTTTCCTTAGTTTGGAGGGATACTACGGTCGATTTGTAGAGGGGTTTTCATCTATTGCAGCACCTATGACCAGGCTGTCCCAGAAGGGTGCTCCGTTCAGGTGGACCAAGGAGTGTGAGGAGATCTTTCAGAAGCTCAAGAAAACTTTGACTACAACTCCAGTTTTGGTATTACATACAAGTTCGAGGTCTTACATTGTCTATTGTGATTCCTCGAGGATTGGTCTTGGAGCGGTACTGATCCAGGACGGTAGGGTGATTGGCTACGCGTCCAGACAACTGAAGGTGCACGAGAAGAATTATCATGTCCATGATCTCGAGTTAGCAGCCATTGTTCACACCTTGAAGATCTGGCGTCATTATTTGTACCATGTTCCTTGTGAGATATACACTGATCACTGGAGTTTGCAGCACCTGTTCAACAAAAAGGACCTTAGTTTGCGTCAGCGGAGGTGGTTTGAGTTACTTAAGCACTATGATATCACTATATTGTACCACCCGGGGAAGCCCAATGTAGTGGCCGACCGCCTTGAGTCACCAGGCGGAGAGTTTGGGGAGTTTGACATATCTTCCGACAGTAGAGAGGCCCTTAGCATTAGAGGTCCAGGCCTTAGCCAGCCAGTTCCTGAGATTGTATATTTTAGAGTCGAGCTGAGTATTGTCTTGTGTGGTCACTCGATCTTCTCTTTATGACCGCATCAAGGAGCGCCAGTATGATTATCCCCATCTTCTAGTCCTTCAAGACAGGGTTTGGCGAGGTGATGCTAGAGATGTCACTATTGGTGATGATGGCGTGACGAGGATGCAGGGCTGGATATGTGTGCCCAATGTGGATGGGCTTTGGGAGTTGATTCTTGAGGAGGCCCACAGCTCGCGGTATTCCATTCATCTGGCTGCCGCGAAGATTTACAATGATTTGAGACAACACTACTGGTGGAGGAGGATGGAGAAGGATATAGTTGGGTTTTTGGCCAAGTTTCTCAACTATCAACAAGTCAAGTATGAGCATCAGATATCAGGTGGTTTACTTCAGAGGTTAGATATCCCAGAGTGGAAGTGGGAGTGGATCACCATGGATTTTGTAACTGGACTTCCACGGACTTTGAGGAAGTTCGATGCTATTTGGGTGATCGTGGATCGGCTGACTAAGTCAGCTCATTTTATCCCAATAATGACTACTTACTCTTCAGAGAGATTGGCTGAGATTTATATCAGCGAGATTGTCCGCCTTCATGGTGTCCCAATATCCATCATTTCAGACAGAGGTACCTAGTTCACATCACGAATTTGGAGAGCCGTACAGCAGGAGTTGGGTACTGTGGTGGAGCTGAGCACAGCCTTTCACCCTCAGACGAACGGGCAGTACGAGTGCACGATTCAGATTCTTGAGGATAGGCTTCGTGCTTGTGTGATGAAGTTTGGAGGGTCATAGGACCAGTTCTTACCACTTGCGGAGTTTTCCTACAACAACAATCACCAGTCTAACATTCAGATGGCACCATATTATATTCCCCATTAACTTCTTTCCCCATATCTTATTCTGCTATTTTGGTTGTCGGGAGGGTTCGTGTTGAGTTTTTGAAACGAATTGAGACACTTAGTCTCTTATTTGGTAGTTTAAGTTGGAAAAGTCGACCGGAAATTGACTTGTGTGTATCAACCTCGGATTTGAATTTTGATGGTTCTATTAGCTCCGTTAGGTGATTTTGGATTTAGGAGCGCGTCCGTAATGTGTTTTGGAGGTCCGTAGTAGATTTAGGCTTGAATTGGCGAAAGTTGGATTTTTTGCGTTTTTGGTCGGCAGTGGAAATTTTGATATCGAGCCCGAAATAGAATTTCGGAAGTGGGAGTAGGTTAGTAGTGTCATTTTTGACTTTTGTATAAAATTTGGGGTCATCCGGACAAGGTTTGATATGTTTTGACGTTGTTTGTAGAATTTGGAAAATTCAAAGTTCCTTAGGATTGAATCCGCACATTCATGTTTTTGATGTTGTCCAATGTGGTTTGAAGGCTCGATTGAGTCCGTATGTTGTTTTAGGATTGGTTTGTATGTTTGGTTGAGGTCCGGGGGGCCTCAGGTGTGTCTCGGATGCTTAACAGATTAATTTTTGGACTTAGGAGATTGTTGAAGAAAAATCCGGTGTCTAGTCTTTCGCACCTGTGGAGTTGAGATCGCAGGTGCGGGAACGCACGTGTGGAGATCAAGGCGCATATGCGGAAGTTTGAGACTTGACCTTGGGTCGCAGGTTTGAGGAATGTGCTGCATCCGCGATGCCCGCAAATGCGAAAATGTATCGCAGGCGCGGAGGGAGTCCGCATTCGCGGACAGTGTTCCATAGGCGCGCAAACGTAGATGCAGACCCAGCCTCTTTTAGTGGTTTCCGCACCTGCGAGGGATTTTTTGCAGGTGCGGTATCGCATGACGACCCAAGGCCCGCAGGTGCGAAGATCGCTGGGCAGAAAAGGGACAGAATCGAGGGTTATGTTCATTTCACACAAATTTGATTTTTGAGCTCGGGGGAAGGCGATTTCTTGAGGTATTTTCAGAGGAAACTTTGGGGTAACGATTCCTAACTTCTTTTTGGCTGTATTTCATTAATCTATAGTCGTTTTCTCCATTTAGTTTCGGANGGAATTGAAGAAAGTACTTAGGATGAATTTTGGGATTTTGATCGAGATTTTGATATCGGATTTGAGTGAATTTGGTATGGTTCGACTCGTGAGTGAATGGGTGTTCGGAATTTTTGACTTTTACCCGATTCCGAGACATGGGCTCGGGGAGGCTTTTTGGGCCTTTTCCTAGTTTCTTTCCTTAGCTTTGAGTCCATTAGCTAAAATAGTTACTCGTAGCTATATTTATGTTATGTAATTGATTTGATTAGATTTGGGCCATTAAGAGTTGGATACTCGTGGCAAGAGCGTGGTTTCAGATTGATTTGAGCTTGGTTCGAGGTAAGTGGCTTGCCAAACCTTGTGTGGAGGAACTTCCCCTTAGGATTTTGGTACTGTTTGATATATGGACGTCGTGTACGTGAGGTGACGAGTACGTACACGGGATATTTGTTGTAAAACCCTATTTTCCACTAAATCATAACATGTGTTTCCTTGTTTGAACTATACTAGAATATGTAATTACCTTGCTTAGATTAGGAAAGCATGCCTACGTGTTTTGACTGCCTATTTGAACTCTGTGCAGCATGTTTAGTGAAACTCATGTTTTATTCTTGGTTTGAACTTAGCCTAAACTGTAAATTTCATAGCCATAACTGTTGTGTTATTTGTTGAGCTGCATATTTTTTTTGGGACTATGAAGTGCATTCCGGGAGATCCCCCAGCACTGCATATTTACTTTGGGACTGCAGACGTATTTCGGGAGATCCACCTGTACTGCATATTTACCTTGGGACTACAAACATATTCTGGAAGATTCCCCTGTACTGCATATTTACTTTGGGACTACGAACGTATTCCGGGAGATCCCCCTGCACTACATATTTACTTTGGGACTACATGACGGTATCCCAGGAGATCCTTCTATTGCTATTACTGTGTTCTGAGCTGAGGGCTGTCACGACCCCAAATCCAGGCCAGTCGTGATGGCACCTATCATGGAACTAGGTCAACCAGAACTTCACTCAAATCATAATAAACTCCCATTTACCTCTTTACTATATTGATTTCCCATAAAAGTTTCCTTTAAACAATTATAAAAATAGTCAAAACTATATTGAATAATAAATACAACCCCCGAGAACTCGGAGTCACTGGTCATGAGCATCTATATAAATATACAACTCAACGAAAATAAATTCTATAATATTAAACAAGAGAGGGAGCAGGATTGCAGACGCATGCAGCCACCTTGCAAACCTCCGAGGATCTCTGGAACAGATAGACAACTCACCCTGCCCTAACGCCTGAATCTCCACACAAGGTGCAGGGAGTAATGTGAGTACGCCAACTCAGTAGTAATGAATATAAATCAGGTCCGAGCAGCAAAAAACACATAAAATCAATGTCATCAAGTCACAGTATACACAACCTTACTTTCCAGTAGTATAACATAGATATAAGAAATCATCATGCCATAAAAATCATCGTCATAAAAAGTCCTTTAAAGAATGCACAATTTTTAACAACTTTAAAACAAAGGGGTATGAAAATGAATGCAGAAAAACCATAGTAGCCCCTCGGGCAAAAACATGTTTCATAATCAGCCCCTCGGGCATGCCTCATAATCCCTTAGCACCTCACAATCACTCTTGCCTCCCAATCACTCGTCACTCGCACTCGGTGCGCTCACTGAGGGTGTGTACAGACTCCGGAGGGGCTCCTTCAGCCCAAGAGCTAATATCAAGACACCTCGTGGCGTATCATATCCTCACAATCACTCTTGCCTCCCAATCACTCGTCACTCGCACTCGGTGCGCTCACTGAGGGTGTGTACAGACTCCGGAGGGGCTCCTTCAGCCCAAGAGCTAATATCAAGACACCTCGTGGCGTATCATATCCTCACAATCACTCTTGCCTCCCAATCACTCGTCACTCGCACTCGGTGCGCTCACTGAGGGTGTGTACAGACTCCGGAGGGGCTCCTTCAGCCCAAGAGCTAATATCAAGACACCTCGTGGCGTATCATATCCTCACAATCACTCTTGGCCCTCGGCCACACTCGGTGGAACCACTCGAAAAGCCCCTCGGGCGAATTAGTAAAACAGGGTACTCGACCCGAAAAAATCATTTTAGTGCTCATTAGTGTAAATCAGGCTGAGTTTCAAATAAAACAGTATACACAATGATGCTGAGTAAAACCATCAACAATAAGTGAGGAAAACAGAAGTAAAAAGTCCTCAAAGGGTCTAAACAGATCGGCACGTGGCCCCAAACATGGCTTATAGCCCAAATAGTTCACAAACCTCTAGAACATAATTTAACATAAGGTTTTGAGTAAATATACAACTCATTAGTTGCCGCGAAGAGGACCTAGTCCAATCCAAAAGTCAGTACGCGCCACATACTCGTCATCCGACATGTGCGCCTTTCTAAAATCAGTGAGAAAATATGTAGTCCGGGGTTCCATACCCTCAGGACAAGATTTATAACCATTACTTACCTCTACCGGGACACAACACTAGTCCCCTATGCTTTTGTCCCTCAAATTAGCTCCCGATTTCTCCGAATCTAGCCAAAACAAGTTCAACATCATTAACATATACTCAAGGAACACAACCCAATCGAAAATTATCAATTTATACAAGAATCTAGAAATTCGGCCAAACCCGAGCTCCGGGCCCACGTCTCGGAATCTGATAAAAATTACATCACAAGAACCCTTATCCTCCCACGAGTCCGTACATACCACAATTGCCCACTCAAATCCTCAAAAGAAAATTAAATTTTCCATGCACCCTTCTTCCCCAACTTTGGTTCAAATTGCAGATATTTTATGGTTTAATCACTTAGGAATTGACATAAAAACGAGTTATGAAGTTGAAAATACTACCTCCAAATGATTCCCTTGATTTCCCTTCAAATCCCTCTCAAATAGCTCTCAACTTGCATGGAATAATGGAGGAAAATATAAGCCAAATTCGCACCTCAGGCCTTTTAAACATTCTGCCCAGCTCAAACATTTTCTTCATCACGAACGCGTCACTAGGACCGCGTTCGCGAAGCAAAAACTGGCTCCCTCTTCTCTTAACTCTACGCGAATGCGCCAACAGCATCGCGAACGCGATGCTTTACCCGACTTGCCCACCGCAAACGCATACCTATCAACGCGAACGCATAGACCAAAAACCCCTGGGGGTCCCCAACTCCCCACTCTTCTACGCGAACGTGTGCCCTTGAACGCGAACGCGTTGACTACCTCACTCAGACCTCCGTGTTCGCGTCCTCCTCTTCGCGAACGCGTTGAAAAAAATCTCAGCTCCTCCAAACTACTCTTTGCAAACGCGGCATACCACCCGCGAACGCGATGAACAAAATCTCTGCAACCAAAACCAGAAAAATCTGCCAAGTTCCAAAACCAAAAATCGATCCGTTAATAATCCGGATCAATCCTGAGCCCCTCGGGGCCCCAACCAAATATACCAACACACCCCATAACATCGTCCAACTTAGTCGATCCTTCGAAACACCAAAAACAACACGAAAACACCATATTTACATCAAATTCAAGCCTGTTAACTTTGAAACTTCCAAATTTCGCCAACTATGTCGAAACCAACCAAAATACCTCCGATTGACTTGAAATTTTGCAGACATATCCAAAATGAACTTACAAACCTGCTCCAACTTCCGGAATTCCATTCCGACCTCGATAGCCTATTTTCCACTGCCGACCGAAAATCACCAAAAACTAACTCTCGCCAATTCAAGCCTAATTCTACACCGGACATCACAAAAATATTCTGAACACACTTCTAAGTCCCAAATCAACTAACAAAGCTATCCAAGTATTTCGAGGTTGTTCACCAATAAGTCAACTCTCAGTTGACTTTCTCAACTATTAGGCTTCCTTGAGGGACTAAATGCCTCAATTCTCATCATGACCACTCTGAACCTGAACCAACCGACCCAAATAACATAAATGAAGCTGAACCACATAAAATGAAGCAGAAACGGGGCTAAATTCTCAGAACGACCGACTAGGTCGTTACAAGGGCTTTCTTTAACTTCTATTTTTCTGTAGATTCTATAATTATCTTACTGTAGTATATATATCTCTTACTATTTTCGTTCATCATATTTTTACAAGTAGGGTCCTGACCTGACCTTGTCACTACTCTCACTGAGGTTAGGGTTGGCACTTACTGGGTAACATTGTGGTGTACTCATGCCCTTTCCTGCACATATTTTCTGTGTGCAAATCCAGGTACGAGCTATCAGCCTCGGTTCTAGTGTGTGGTTGCTGCTTAGGAGACTTCAAGGTGCTTCTGCTCACATCCACAGACCTCGGAGTCCCCTTCTACCCCCTTGTATAGAAATTTCCCCTGTTTTTCTTTAAACACTTATGCATAGAGCAGTAAAGACTCTTAGAAGCTTGTGACTGGCGACTTTCAGGGTTTTGGGAGTGATGATCACTGTATATGCCGAGTGGCACTATTTCTGTGTATTTGTTTCATCCGTCGGCTTTTATCCTTGTGTTTTCTTTCATTTCTGTAATAATAAGATTACATAGTCGTACAGACTAGATGCCGTCACAACAGCTCACGGTGGGAGAAATTCGGTCGTGACACTGAGTTGGTGTACTCACGTTGATATATATATTCAGTCGCGGATCATTGGAAATAGCAAGGTAGCTGCCTGGCGATCGCATCCCTGCTTTTTCCTCCTTATTTTTCCTTAGTTGTATTTTGAGTTTATCCCAAACTATGTTAGTCTTGTTGTTATCAGACAACTTGTAGTAGTTGCTCACGACTTAGTGACACCCCGATGTCGGACTATCTTTTTCGCACTTTTATTTTGAGTTGAACTCTCTTATGAAGATTTTATTATAAAAAGCTTTGAATTATCTTTTAAATGAAATATCGATGTGTTTTGGTAATGTGTCGTCTTTCCTAGTACCACGATAGGCGCCATCACGACAGGGTTTAGTTTTGGGTTGTGACAATATTATACTATATATACATCTTATATAGATTATATATATATACACACACTATATTATACTACATATACATCTTATATATATCGAATATACATATATTGTGATGACCCACAATCTCATTTTTATCCTCCTCGATTTGTGTGCGCAGTCCGGCCATGTTTCCGAAAAGCTTTTATGTTGAAAGTTGATGAAAATAATAATGTTTGCCTTAAAAGTTGATTTAGTTGACTTCGATCAACGTTTTGATTAAACGTACCTGGACCCATATTTTGACGGCCCCGATGGGTTCGTAATGAAATATGGGACCCAGGCTTATGCGTGGAATCAAATTTCGAGGTTCCTAGCTCGAGATTTGATTTTTTTTTAAAATTGAAAGACTGAAAATATAATGGTTTTTAGAATTTGGTTAATGTTTGATCTTGTTGGTATCAAGTCTGTATTTTAGTTCCGGAGCCCAGTGCAGGTCCAAAATAATATTTCTATCTGATATGTAAAATTTGGTGAGAAACGGAGTTGATTTGACGTGATTCAGACGTCCGGTTGTGAAAATAGGAATTTTAAAGTGTTCTTGAAAATTTCATGTGATTTGGGGTTAAATTCGCAGTTCTAGGTGTTAATTTGGCGATTTGATCGCCCGATCAAGTTTTTATGATGTATTTAGACTTGTGTGCACTTTTGGTTTAGAGCCCCGAGGGCTCTGGTGAGTTTCGGATAGGCTACAAAGTGAAATTGGGTTGGAAAACACAGCTGGTGCATCTGGTGTCTTTGCAGGCCTCTGATATCGCATTTATGAGATCAGGAATCACAATTGCGAACCCTGCAGGTTACATATTTGTGAGCTTATCATTGCAAATGTGAAGAGAAGTTGGACCAGTGGTTGTTTGCATTTGCGAGTATGCCTTCACATTTGGGAAGGGAGACCGGGAGGGGCATGCATCGCAAATTCGATCATTTAGTCGCATTTGCGGGGATTCAAAGGTCGCATTTGTGATATTATCCTCGCATTTGTGAAAGCAGCAGAAATATAAAGAGCTTCCAATTGTGATGGCTCCTTCGCATTTGCGAAGCTCAGGTCACAAATGCAACATCTGCAGCTGATGAAAAGAGACTTAAATGGGATTTTTCTCCCATTCTTCAAAATTTCAAACCCAAGAACCCTAGAGGCAATTTCTCCAAGACCAATTCTTCCCCAAAACTTTGGTAAGTGATCCTAATCCACTTTCTTTCAATCTCCCATCCTATTTCATGAATTTCCAACCTAAAATCTATGATTTCCATGGTAGAAATTGGGGGTTTGGGTAGAATTAGGGATTTTTTGGAAATTGGGATTTAGATCTCAAATAAAGGTCGAAATTTGAAACTAATTACATATTCGGGCTCGGGGGTGAATGGGTTTTGGTCCCAACCTCGAGTTTTGACCAAGCGGACCTGAGGTCGATTTTTGACTTTTTGGGAAAAAGTTTGGGAAACCTAAATTTATGCATTGTAATTGATTTCTTTAGCAGTATTTGATGTTATTATGTTAATTATGGCTATATACGAGTGGTTTGGAGGTGAAAACTAGAGGAAAAAGGGTAATCGAGCAGTGAATGGCCTGTGGATCGAGGTAAGTGTTGTGTCTAACCTTGAATTGGGGGATTAGGAATCTTTGCCTTAATTACTATATAAAAAATCATGTGACCGGCGTATATATGAGGTCACGAGTACCTATGCGCCGCCAAATTATCTGTTTTGCTTGTTTATTTTCGTTCTTTTTGTATTGTTTTCCTGCTTTAATTGTGACATGTCTAGCTATAATTCCATGCCTAATTTTTACCTGTAGATTTTGTGTTCCCCTTGTTGAAGATATTTTTTATCCGTAGGTTCATTGTTACCCGTTGTTTTCTTAAGTTGTTCTTATCGTTGTGAACAACTATTTTTTGACCACACCGAAATTCTATACTATTTTTGCTATAAATATTAAGG
>ML387591.1:1288-53363 GCA_005239525.1 Nicotiana knightiana | reverse complement strand
CGGGGGGAGGGGGGAAGGGGTGCTTTGCACAAAATTTGACACAATATATAATTGCTTAGGAATGACAATTTTGAAACCATTACCGAATTTATTGAAACAAATGGGGATATTTATCATTCATTTCATTTTCCGGTTCCCACGTGGCTTCTTCGACTTGTTGACTTCGCCATAACACTTTAACAGAAGCAATCTCTTTATTCCTCAATTTACAGACTTGCCTATCAAGAATAGCAATTGGAACCTCTTCATCTGACAACCTTTCATTAATTTCAACTGTCTCAACCGGCACAATGGCATATAGATCCCCAATCACCTTCTTCAACATGGACACATGAAACACCGGGTTCACTAATGACATCTCAAGGGGCAATTCCAGCCTATAAGCCACCTGTTCTATGGTTTGAGCGATCTGATACGGCCCGACATACCTAGGGCTCAATTTCCTTTTCTTCCCAAACCACATTACTCCTTTAATGAGAGACACCTTCAAGAATACCCAATCATCTACTTCAAACTCCATATCTCTTCGACGAACGTCCGTATAGGATTTATGACGACCCTGAGCAGTCTTCATCCTTTCCTGAATGACTTTAACTTTTTCCATAGCTTGGTGCACAAGATCCGGTCCTAGCAGTTCCGCCCTGCCAACCTCGAACCATCCAATCGGGGACCTACACCTCCTTCCGTACAATGCCTCAAATGGGGCCATCTGAATACTAGCATGGAAACTGTTATTATAAGCAAATTCTATAAGCGGCAAGTGATCATCCCAGCTACCCTTGAAATATAATGCACAAGCCCGTAACATATCTTCAAGTGTCTGAATGGTCCGCTCAGCTTGCCCATCAGTCTGTGGGTGGAATGATGTGTTGAGATTCACCTGCGTACCCAAACCTTGCTGAAATTTCTTCCAAAAGTTAACTGTGAACTGGGCCCCTCGATTCAAGATAATAGACACTGGAGTGCCATAGAGTGTGAGGTAACCCCACCACAATGTCCATATTCATCATTTCCCATTTCCACATTGGTATTTCCGTGAGCTGTGCCACCCCACCGAGCCTCTGATGCTTGGCCTTCACTTGTTGACAATTCGGACATCTAGCCACAAAGTACGCCACACTCCTTTTCATACTATTCCACCAATAAATCTCTTTGAGATCATGATACATCTTCGTAGAACCTGGGTGTATTGAATACCTGGAATAGTGAGCCTCTTCCATTACCCTTTCCCAAAGAACATCCACGTCCGGAACACAGTCTCCCTTGGAACCGCAAAATACCGTCATCATTGCCGAGTGAAAATGTTGTAGTCTTATGATTCAGAATTGCCTCTATCAACTGTACCAATGCTGGATCTCTGAATTGCTTTTCCTTGATTTCCGTTACAAGTGAAGATTCTGCTCCATTACGCACCGCGACATCCCCTTCGTCTGAGGTCAAAAGACAGACCCCCAGACTAGCCAACTGATAAACCTCCCGACCCAAAGGCCTCTGACCTACTTCCAAATGAGCCAAGCTACCCATGTATTTCCTACTAAGAGCGTCGGCTACAACATTCGCTTTTCCTGGATGGTACAAAATATTCATATCATATTCCTTGAGCAATTCTAACCACCTCCGCTGCCTCAAGTTCAATTCCTTTTGTTTGAATAAATATTGAACACTCTTGTGGTCTGTGAGCACGTCCACATGGACCCCATAAAGATAATGCCACCAGATCTTTAATGCAAACACAACCGTCGCGAGCTCCAAATCATGCGTCGAATAATTCTTATTGTGATTCTTAAGTTTCCTAGAAGCATACGCTATAACATTCCCGCATTGCATCAACACACACCCCAAACCAACCCTTGAAGCATCACAATAAACCACAAATCCCTCTGTACCCTATGGCAAGGTCAACATCGGCGCCGTTGTCAATCTCAATTTCAATTCCTAAAAACTCTTTTCACAAGCATCGGACCACTAGAACTTAACCGCCATCTACATCAGCTTAGTCAATAGGGAAGCAAGGGTAGAGAATCCCTCCATGAACCTCCGATAATATTCAGCCAAACCCAAGAAATTTTGAATCTCTGTCGGTTTCGTGGTCCTAGGCCAATCCTTTACTGCTGCAATCTTTTGGGGATCAACCTGAATCCCTTCCCTGGAAACAACATGGCCCAAAAAGGTGACTGATTCTAGCCAAACTCACATTTTGAAAACTTTGCACACAACTAGTGCTGATGAAGAGTCTGCAGAACTACCCTGAGGTGAGTAGCATGATCTTCCTGACTTCGTGAATAAACAAGGATATCGGCAATGAAGACAATCACAAAGGCGTCAATGAACGGTTTGAAAACCCGATTCATAAGGTCCATAAAAGCTGCTGGGGTGTTGGCTAGCCCAAAAGACATTACCAGAAATTCAAAGTGCCCATATCGAGTCCTGAAGGCAGTCTTAGGAATATCGTGCTCCCTGATCTTTAACTGGTGATACCCGGAACGCAAATCAATCTTTGAGAAGAACCTAGCACCTTGCAACTGGTCGAACAAACCATCTATCTGAGGCAATGAGTATTTGTTTTTGATGGTTACCTTGTTCAGCTGACGATAATCAATACACATCTGAAGCGATCCGTATTTCTTTCTGACAAAAGGAACCGGTGCGCCCCAAGGCGACACACTAGGCCGAATGAAACCATCTTCTAACAGATCTTTCAATTGTTCTTTTAACTCTCTCAATTCTGTTGGCGCCATTCAGTAAGGTGGAATATATATTGGATGCGTATCTGGCAATACGTCTATCCTGAAATCGATCTCTCTATCTGGTGGAATCCTACGAAGCTCGTCCGGAAATACTTCAAGAAATTCATTCACAACAGGCACACATTCGGGAGCAAGCACCTCTGAAGTGATTTTTGAAACCCGGACCAACTGTTAGATGCACCCTTTTGTGATCATCTGTGAGGCTTTAAGGTAAGAAATAAACCTACCTCTTGGCACAACATTATTACCCTCCCACTCAATAACTGATTCATTAGGCTCGAGCCTCATAATTCTGGTTTGGCAGTCGAGTTTCGCAAAGAACGAATAGAACCAATCCATCACCATAATTACATCAAAATCCACCATTTCTAACTCAATAAGATCGGCCGTGGTATCTCGACCACGCACCGTGACAACACAATTCCTATAGACTCGCAGGCCGCAATAGAATCACCAACCGGAGTCGACTCAGAGAACGGCTTGTGAAGCTGTTTGGGTTCTATCCCAAAACATGAAGCAATAAATTGAGTAATATGACAAAGAAGACTCGGGATCAATAAGAGAATAAACATCATGTGACTGAACAATCAGAATACCGGTGACAACATCAGGGGAAGCCTCCGCACTCTGGGGACCACTCAAATCATAGAACCGACTGGGTCCCCCTCGACCCCGTGCTCCACCCCTAGCTATACAGCGCCCAACTGAAGCTGGAGGGCGTGCTGAAGATGTAGCGGCAGAAGAGCTGGATGGCTGAGCAGTACCCCTACCCGTGCCCTGACTGGGTGCGCGGCATCTTGCTGGATATGGCCTCTCTCTTTGCATCTATAGCACACCGGTATATCCAAGTAACAAGGCTCAGAATGATACCTCCCACACTTAGGGCATGGGGCCCTCCGCTGCTACTGGAACATCCCACCTAAAGGACCTGACTGATAGAACCTTCTGCTATCTGAACCTTGTCCAAAGCGACCCCCCTACTGATAACTATGCCCTGATGATTGAGCATAGGACTGGGATGGCCCTGATGACCCTCTTCCAAGGGTTGATCTCCCACCTGCAACTGAGCTCCAAGGGTTGCCCGCTGACCGGTCCCTACTACCACTATCTCTCTCAATCCTTATCTTCAAATTCTGAGCCTCTATGGCCTGGGAGAATCCCACGATCTTCCCATAACTCATATCCGAATGCAAGGCAGCTGTAGCAGCTTCATTAAAAACCAAGGGACCAAGTCCCTAAACAAACCGTCGAACTCTAGCCTCCATATTCAGCATTATGTGGATGGCATATTTGGACAGGCGCACGAACTGCATGTGGTACTCCCACACACTCATGTTGCACTGCTTAAGGATCTTGAGCTCCGCAGCACTGGCTGCCATAGTATCAGTAGGCAAGAAATTGTCCATGAAGGCATCAACAAACTCATCCCACTTTGTCGGAGGGCTCCCCTCCCTACGAGAGCTCTCCCACATCTAAAACCACGAATACGCTACTCCATTTAACCCATAGGAAGCCAACTCAACCCCTTATGTCTCTGTAGCCTTCACAACCCGGAGAGTCTTGTACATTTCAACTATAAAACCATGAGGATCTGCCTCTTGGTCGGTACCTGTGAACTCTGGAGGTACTAACCGCAGAAACTGGTTGAATCTGGAACATGAAGAATCCCCTTGCTCATCAGAGAACACATTAGGAACACTTGATCTTTGGGCCTGGGAGGCCAAGCTGGGTCAATATGTGAATAGATACCCTTAGGTTCCCATCAGGAATACCGGGACCGGACGTTGGGACTGAGGAAGGATCAGGAACATCAGCGGGAGGGATTTCAGCACCTTCCGCTGGAGTAGGAACAGGAATAGTCTGGCCTGGAGTGGAGGAGTCGGGCTGGTTTGTGGCCGGGGAATCATTCACACCCGCACAACCAGCTGGAAAATTTGTAGCCACTCCTGGAGTGGCATTGGCCTCTGGGCCGAGTCGAGCTCTCTTCTTGGGTGCCATTTACTGATAATTGGGACAATGCAAGAGTTAGATAAAGATGTTTTCACCTTCCACTTCATCGCACGATACAGAGTAACAATGAAAGGGCATTTTCCTAAATGTCCATCTAGCCCCCTAATTATAGATGTGGTCGACAACACACTGATAAGAAGGGCTCTACTAGACACGGCTCCGAGACATCCTAGGACACTTTTAAAAACCTTAGGCTCTAATACCAAGTTTGTCACGCCCCAAAATCGAGGGAGGAGATCGGCGCCCAACCGGATGATTCCGGTCAAGCGGACCTGGATTGCCTTTCCTGCCCAACGCGTTACCCCGTGTTTAAAATATACATTATTCCACATGAATTAGTAATTTAGAGTTTAAACATGAATCTACTACTTGAGTTCATTTCATCCTTTATCATTTAAACATTTGATAATCACAAAACATACAATAGTTTCGATTCGGACCCCGATTACTAGTAAAAACATTTACTACCCAAAATACATATATGTACAACCCACATCATGTCGACGGAGCCTCTAAGAGTACTAAGGGTTTTCAAATTACTTGCCGGAAACAAGGCTTCGGCTATACCTTAAAAGACATAACATATACAAAAGAGATGATATAGACTACACACGGCCCCGAGAAGAAGTGGGGCTCACCGGATCTGCTGAAAGTATGAAGGGGAAACACCACTATCGGCGGTCTGAGCTACCTGTTGTGGAACCACCTACATCCATATAAAAGATGTAGCGCCCCTGGCAAAAGGGATGTTAGTACCGTTGAATAGTACTAGTATGTATGAACAAAGTTTATTCCCAAGTAGAGTCAAATAGTACACAATTGGAAGACAGTCAAGGTAACCACATAAGTACCACATAGATATACAGATAGTTACAAATGAAGATTTCCACCATTACTCAATTCAATTATTAATCTGTTGCGGCACGCAACCCGATCCCACCGTACATTCACATTTCACCCTTATCACCTCTCCATCCTTATTACTTCGTGTTGCAGCACGCAACCCGATCCCACCGTACAATCGCACTTCACCTTTAGTACCTCTCCACCCTTATTACTTCGTGTTGCAGCGCGCAACCCGATCCCACCGTACATTCACATTTCACCCTTATCACCTCTCCATCCTTATTACTTCGTGTTGCAGCGCGCAACCCGATCCCACCGTACATTCACATTTCATAGCAACAATCACAAAAATTATATCATAGGGATCTTCATCATCAAGAACATAAGTTCATATCAACCAACAACTATATGAAGTCAAGGCACAATAATCCTTACCAAAAGGTAATTCACATATGGTGTTGCCATCATTATGTAACTCAATTAAATCAATCCGCAGTTTCTTTTCATCTTTTGCCACACTCGGCCCTTAGCCATTAGATACCTTCCCACATTAGAGTATGTTAACATTCTTCCATTTAGTAGCACATACTCCCATATTGACATATTCGAACATTTAACGAACCTTACGCATGGTAGGATAAGCACAAAGATCCCTTCACAATCACAATTAGCATGGTAGTTGACTAAGAAAATCAGAGAATGAAATCTTACACCTCAACACAGCAGGACAATCAATTCACATATGCTCAAGCAAGAATTTCATACCGTGTGCTCCGACACCAACAAGGTGACTCTACAAAGATTAAACTTAGCCATACATACCTTGAATCGGAATTTCCCTTTAATTTTCTACAACAATTCACCGGACCTTCTAGCACCTTCAATCTAGTTCACAATGTGGCATAGTTGAACTTAGAATTAGGAATAATGATCGTGTCTTGAACTCACTTGAGCATTCTATCAAACACTAGGTATTCCTTTATATTAAATGGCCTTTTTTTAGTGAAGGATAACTCTAACCAATTTCATTTTACTAGATTATGACTAGTTGGTTACATGCATGCAAGACTCCTACCCCCATCTTCATGAACTCACCTAACCGTGTTTCACTTTAACAAAATCTAGAAATTAAGGTTGATGGGGTGGAAGCTTACCTCTTGTAGTGAAGAAAATGGTGTCCTACTTGATCAATTCCAGGCCTGAGTAGTGATGGAGGAACAATTTTTGTTGAAGTTAGAACTCTCTCTCTCTCTCTAGAACCCACTCTCTCATCTCTCTAATTTATCATAAAATAGGCATAAAATGAAAGGGGTAAGTGTTTTAATGAACTGGGGGTCGGGTATAAAATTAGAATTTTAACAGTCTCGAAACAGAAATACGGTCAGTAATGCGATTGCATTCCGTCTATGCAGTCCGCATTCTTTCCCATAACTTGCCCTCAAATGGGCCAAAAAGAAAAGTAGACTGCCCAGGTGTGTGACCACTATGCGGTCCGCATACCTGTTATGAGATCGCATAGTGCGTCGCATAACTCCCTACGCAAAAGTCAAGGTGCAAGAATGCGACAACTATGCGGCCCGCATTCGTGAAATGCGATCGCATTATAAGCCGCATAGATTTCCTCATAATGGACTGCAAACTGTCCAAGTATGCGACCACTATGCGGTTTGCATACCTGATCTGCGATCGCATACTGGACCGCAGACCTGCGCAACTGAAAATTAGATCTTTTAAATCCCGGGGTACTTTTTACTCAAAAAGGATCCATTTTAAGAATTTCTACAGTTATAACAACACTGGGACCTATTTCGGCATTATTTTTAGCCATGAAATTTTACAGGTCTTTACATAGATGCAGCTCACCTAAGTCTCCGCCGCCCATGCCACTGCACCGATTGGGCCGCTAGACATATATCTGTCGGTGCAGCAAAATTCACAGCAAGTGTAGTATGAGTATAAAAACAACGTGTACCCAGTAAGTACCCCGGCTAATCTCAAAGAGGTAGTGATGAAAGGTCAACTCCGACACTCACTAATGGTCCAATAATATCAGGTGTAGTAAAGAAATGAATAAATATGAAACAGAGTAAATATATGAAACTAACAAGTATAAATTACGCGGTGCAATTCTCTTCTTTTCAACTTACTCGGCCCTCAACTAGCAAGTTTCCCTCTGTGATTGGAGCATATACATAGATATAGTGAATTTCATCAAGAGGCTGTCATAATTCAGTTAAGGGAAAAAAAACTCCTAGATACACGGGCTTCTAGCCGAATATTACGCATGATTTCATGAGGATAATATATATATATATAGGAAATACCGAGGCGTACGACCTGATCCAACATAAAAGTAAATTGTGCACTGACAGAGGGTCGAATGGCGCGAACCATAAGAGTGTGGTACATCGATTAACTTGCCGAGGCGAATGGTTCGCTCCCATAAGAGTGTGGTACATAAATCTTACCGAGGCGAACGATTTGATCCCATAAGAGCAGTGGAAGAAAATACCCCGCTCGCGAAACATGCATGCGACGCGGTTACACATAGCTTTCTTAAGTTATTATAATATTCCTCAATTCCTTTCGTAAGTACGAAGTTCAACGAAACCATTTAAATCTTAAAATTCTTAAGCTCAACTCCTTTTTAAACATTTAATTAGTGAACTCAATATCGTTCCCTCTCAAGGAACACAATAACCATAAATCAATAACAATGTCAACAAGGCATGATGTATTCCTAAAACTACTCGGACATAGGCATAGCTAGTAGCCACGTACGGACTCTAGTCACCTCGTGCGTGCGTAGTCCCCCACAAATAGAAGCACATAAAATTTTAGTCCACCTATGGGGTTACTTCCCTCTTACAATGTTAGAAAGGATACTTACCTCGCTTCGATGTTCCATAACCGGCATTCCACGCCCTTCCGATTACTCAAATCAATGCACAACGCTACAAAGCCAGCCAATAGTTATGTAAACCCATTAATATATACTCAATTACTCATTATAGTCCAATTTACAACAATTCCTAACCCCGACCGAAAAGTCGATTAAAATCACCCTCAGGCCCACGTGCCCGGATTCCGAAATTTTTTGAAGATAAACTTTACCCATAGCCTCACTAACTCAAATATATAATTTACCCTCAATTTCATGCCCAAATCTGTGGTAAAAATCCAAAATACCAAAAACTTTTGTTTTCTACCAAACCCCCAAGTTTCTACAAACTTTCATGTCTAATCCATATAAAATCCAGTATTTAACTCAAAATTAGAAGAAATCACTTACAATATAGAAGATGCTGAAAATGGCACTCCAAGATTGCTCCAAAATCGCCTCCCATGGATGAAATGTGATGAAAATGATCCAATCCCTCATTTTAAAATGACACACTGCCTAGTCCGGACCTCCGCACCTGCGGCCGAAACCTTGTACCTGCGCATTCCCTCCGCCTAGCAAGACTCCGCACCTGCGCCTTCCTCCTCCGCATATGCTCCTTCGCAGGTGTGGACCGTCCTTCGCACCTGCACCCCTAGCCTCTTCTCTCACCGCACCTGCGACCACTGGTTCGCACCTGCGGCCCCTTTTGTGCAGGTGAGATCGCACCAGATAACAGCTGCCTAATCTTTCCTCCCAAGTCCAAACTCGATCCGCTAACCACCTGGGACCCCTCACCAACCACTTCCAAACTTGAGGCCTCAAATCACACCAAACCAAAACATAATGCGGCCCTGCTCGAGGCCTCAAATAACATCAAAAGACGTCAAAATCACGTATCACACCCAAATTCCAACTTGATGAACTTTAGAACATCGAAATTTTTCATTCGATCCCGAAACCTATCAAATCACGTCCAATTGACCTCAAATTTTGCACATAAGTCACATTTGACCTTATGGACCTACTCCAACTTTCGGAGTCGGAATCCGACCCCGATATCAAAAAGTCCTCTTCCGGTCCAACTCCTCATGAACCTTCGAATTTCTAACTTTAACCAAATGACTCCAAACTGATCTACGGACATCCAAATCCACTTCCAATCGTGCTCCCATTACCAGAATCACCATACGGAGCTATTCTTAGATTCGGAATCCCAAACGGACATCGATAATATTTAAATGCACTTCAACCCAAATTTAAGAAATTCTTCCAAAAATCCTAATTTCCACAATAGAGGCTGAAACGCTCCCGGATCATCCAAAACCCAATCCGGACATACGCCCAAGTCCAAAATCATTATGCGAACCTGCCAGAACCTTCAAATCCCGATTTTGAGGTCGTTTACTCAAAGACCCAACCTTAGTCGATTCTTCCAACTTAAATCTTTCGAAAACGAGAATTCGCTTTACAATTCAACTCCAAAACTCCCGGAATTCAATTTCGACCATACAAACAAGTCATAATACCTGAAGTTAAGTTGCTCATGGCCTCCAACTGGTTAACGACGCGCTAGAGCTCAAAATGAACGGTCGGGTCATTACATATAGGATCACTTATATTCCATACTCGGTAAACTTTCCCCAAATAGAGGTGTTACGCATAAAATTAGCGCACATGTCATCATATCCTTTACTACCCAATTACACTCCCCTTACTCTATGTGTGCATTACCGTCCCCTTTACCTATGGGCTTGGAGGTGTTTAGGACCTTTATTAAGGTGGTTCTAGACTCAGCTATGGTGGTTAAAAGGAAAAAATCTAAGCGACAAACAAAACAGATAGGACTGTCCTATAACAAAGCAGTCAAAGGCTCACATTTTAGAGGATATCTAGGTGAGCTCAAAAGACGAATATTCAGCATTTGTTAAGGAGAGGCAGTGAACACCTAATCAGTTTGCCTACTGGTTTTTATGGCTTTTTGAATCTAGGCAGGATCCTATAGACATAGTCTATAAGTGTGAATCATATCATAATAATAAACTAGCGATTGACTTATAATAAGCATATTTTTATCTATTTAGACCCTATAGGCATGTTGTGTATGCACTAAAAATGATCACAAGCCTTACTTCAGGACATATAAACACAAAAATTGATTTTTTACATAATTATCTCTACAAAAATGATATTTAAGTGTCAAACTATTTTTAGACTTATTCCTTATAGGCATGACGACTAAGTCTTCATACTGATTTCAAATATGATTTCCTAAGGACATGATATATGAGTGAGCAAAATATTGTACGACTTTGATAATTCCAAAAGGAAGATCCTATAGGCATGGTTTCTAATGCACATTGAGACTTGAATATATGCATGAACATGAATTTTGATACAAAATTGATAAACGGCCCAAAACAGGATTTCTAAGATGTAAAGTTGAAATTCAGGACAAATAATGAGATAAGTCCTATAGGCATGATTGCTAATGCATATAAACAATCACAACAATCCTATAAACATGATTTCTACCTGATCCCAACAAACATATATAAAAATCCCTCCCAACATTACTAATAACCCCAATATCTGTTTTTACAAGGATTATTATTACAGACCAAATGTAAAATGAATTGCAGAATGAATACTGATATACTATAGGGAGCCTGGATAGGCCCAAATTTAAACCTGGAAAACCAGGCCTTCAACCAAGTCTGAAGTGCCAGTATCTCATTGTACCAAAATGGTATCCTGGTGTGTCAAAGTTCCCAAGGGCCTCAATGACCCCGGGCAATGCTCACACGAGAAACCCCTTTAAAAATAGTTTTGTGCATAAGCGTGGAAGATCTATCCCAGTGTGTCAGAGTTCGGAGGAGTTTCATGGACTCCGAGGAAGTGCTCACACTGGAGGGACAGAACCCTAGGTATTCTAAGAGTGGGAGTTGAAAATAGTGTATGAAATAAGGAATAATTTTGAGAAAATGGTTTTGGAGTAAAATAGGAATAAACAGAGTCATTGCAACACTCTGAATTCCAACAAAGGTTTCCAGCAATCAAACAAGGGACAAAAACTGGATCACAACTGTTTCAAAGCAAAGCTTCACATTGCCTAGATTAGTTCATTAATTAACACTAGGTGGGCATATAGCTTGCTATAAACAAACAACTACATACTGATTAACGGAACATAAAGCAGGTTGAGAATGAAAGCATGCTAGTTAACGGAACATAAAGCAGGTTGACAGCATAAGACATAACAGCAGGGATAGACATGTTGATTAAAAAGCAACAAATAGGAAGCACATAAGTTAATGTGGTAACAACCAAATTACTGAATGGGACATAGCATACTGATTAAGAGTCATAAATAGGGAAGCATATAAGTCTAACTGCATGTGATAATATCCAGATTACTAAATAGGATATAGCAACAGAAGCAACAAACATGAAAGGCATAGGTCTAAGTACACAGTAGTAATCATGTTGATTGTGAGCAATAGACAGGAAAGTCACAGGAGTCTGGCTTCATGGAAGTACTCAGGCTAACTAAGATCAATAAATAGGTAAGACATAGGTAGTCATGCTAATCAATACACATGAAAGACATGGCTTAAAACTACACAGAAGTGGTCATACTAATTGAGGTCAATAAACAAGCGAGACAGAAGTTTAAGTACGAGAGTAAACATACTGATTAAAAGCAATAACATGAAATATAGAAGTTAAAATACATAAGTAAACATACTGATTAAAAGAAATAACAGGAAAGCACATAGGTTTAATATTCATAGAAAATGAATGACAAGAAGAGTGAAGACATACCCGTTAAAGATTGTAAAACATAAGGTGAAAGTATGCAGAACTCACTGGTCTAGCCTTGGCTTTCAGCCGACTAGATAATGTAGCAAGCACAAATAGAAGAAAGGGGGAATGAGAGTAAAGGTTTTGTGTGTGTATGTGTTTCTGAATTGTGTTCGTGTCTTTAGATGAATCAGAATGAGAGTTTTATAGCACTTAGTAAGGTAAACAAATAAGGAAAGAATAACTCAGAGTTCATAAAATAGGTTAATCAAATAAATCAACCAGTTAATTGAGGAATTAACCCAATCAATTCAGTATTTGCTATCTCTTATCCCCCATCATATTTTCCCTGTAATTGTATTCCTATTTAGTTTCTGCTATATTATTGAACTGCACAGGTACACTTTGTTGTCGTGTCTTAGCCTCGTCACTACTTAGCCGAGGTTAGGCTCGGCACTTACTCAGTACATGGGGTCGGTTGTATTGATGCTACACCTATACTTCTTTATGTTGTGCAGATTAAGTAGCCAGACCCGGAGGACATCATTAGTGGAAATGTCTTCCAGCTTATCATTGAGGCTTCAAGGTATACCCGCTGGCGTTCGTGGGCCTTGGCGTCTCTTCCATCCCTTTTGTCTTCGATTCTGTCTATTTTTTTTTCCTCTAGCTTCAGAGTCAGACATGTATTTATTTCCAAACTTGTATTTAGCACTCTTATAGACAGTTCGTGAGTTGGTGACTCCAGGTTTTGAGAATGATTTACGCGTTGTTGTATTACGTTGTCCTTATTTAACTTGAAACCATATTATTTCCGTTGTTATATTGTGAACCGTTTAGTGTATCCTATTAAATTGGTGTTAATATGCTAGTTTATTTATTCACGTTGGCTTGTCTAGCGGGTTCAACGTTAGATTCCATCACGGACCGATGGTGGGATTTCGGGGCTTAACAAGTTGGTATCAGAGCACTAGGTTACTTAGGTCTCACAACTCACAGACAACTTGGTAAAGTCTGAGGGATCGGTACGGAGACGTCTGTATTTATCCCCCGGATGCTGCAAAGTTAGGATGACTCCATATTTCTTTTCTTCTCTGTCGTGCGCTATGAATTCTGAGTACTGATTGAGTTTATATTCTATTCTCTCGCAGAGGGCGAGGACGCATGCTTCCCTTGGTTCCGCCTAGCAGCCTGACACTCCTGCTACAACTCCTACTCGGGGTCGAGGTCGAGGATGAGGCCGTGCTAGAGGCCAGGGCCGGGCTCAATCTAGAGCAGCAGCCCAAGTGGAGGACCCTCAGGTCGAGTCTGACGAGGAGGTTCCAGTTTCGGTAGTCCCAATTAAACCAGCTCAGGTCCCAGAGGGGTTCATAGCTACCCCAGTTCTTCAGGACGCACTTGTCTGTCTAGTCGGAGTCATGGAGAGTGTAGCACAGGTGGGTCTTCTTCCTACAGCATCAGCCGCCTCTCAGGCTGGGGGAGATGCCCAGACTCCTACCGCCCGCAAGCCAGAGCACCTAGCTCCACAGTTTCAGACTCCGGCACCTCAGCCAGCCGGGCATTGCAGCGCCGGTAGTAGAGGGAGCACCTATGTCAGCAGATGCTTTGTGGAGACTGGACAGGTTCACTAAGTTATTCACTGCTACTTTTACTGGTTCACCATCAGAGGACCCCCAGGATTTTTTGGACAGCTGCCATGAGGTTCTTCGGAATATGGGCATAGTGTAGTCTAACGAGGTTGACTTCGCTACTTTTCGGTTATCTGGCGCAGCCAATAATTGGTGGACAGACTATTGCTTAGCCAGACCAGCTGGATCTAAACCTTTGACTTGGACTCAGATTTCAGAGGTATTTTTGGGGAAGTTCCTTCCCATTACTCAAAGAGAGGACCTGCGGAGGCCGTTTGAGCATCTCCAGCAGGGATCCATGTCCGTCACTCAAGACGAGACCAGGTTCATCATTCTAGCCCGACATGCTCTTATGATACTTCCCACTGATCGGGAGAGGGTTCGGAGGTTTATCGAGGGATTGGCCCGGCCTATAAGACATCAGATGGCCAGAGAGTGAGGTACAAATATATCATTCCAGGATGCGGCCAATGTGGCTAGGATGATTGAGATGATTTTCACAGGGAGGTGGTCAGGGGGCTGACAAGAGGCCCCGTCATTTCGATCGTTTCAGTGGTGCCTTATCTGGGAGCAGGGATTCTTTAGGCAGAGGTGATCCTCCCGGACCTTTTCAGTCAGCTCTTCAGGTTTTCCATGGTACTTCGGGTGGTCGTGGTTATCAGACGCACTATTCTGATCAACAGCGTTACAGTGCGCCCCTAGAACCTATCGGTGCACCACCGCTTCAGAATTTCCAGGGTGGTTATCAGGGTCGACAGGGCCAGTTCCAGAGTCAGCAGCCACATTGGCAGAGGCCTTGTTATACTTGTGGTGGTTTGGGGTACATTTCCAGGTTTTTCCCCCGAGGTTCTGGTGGGTCTCAGCATCAGGGTTCCCGTGCCATGGTACAGGCACCAGGTGTTCCACAGCCTACCCAACCAGTTAGAGGTGGGGGTAGAGGTGCTGGAGGTGGAGGTAGAGGTCATAGAGGTGGAGCTCAGGCCGCCAGAGGTGGAGGCTAGCCAGCGACCGGCCATCCCAGAGATGTGATTTAGGGTGGTAAGGCCCAGCCCCGATGTTATGCTCTTCCAGCCAGGCCAGAGGCTGAGTCTTCAGATGCAGTCATTACAGGTACTATTCGGGTTTGTCATAGAGATGCTTCAGTGCTATTTGATCCAGGGTCTACGTATTCGTATGTGTCCTCTTATTTTGCACCATACCTAGTCATGCCTAGTGATCCACTGAGTATTCCTGTTTATGTATCTACACCGGTGGGTGATTCTATCGTGGTCGATCGAGTCCAACGTTCTTGTGTTGTGGTGATTGGGGGTCTTGAGACCTGTGTTGATTTGTTGCTTTTAGGTATGGTCAACCTTGATGTTCTATTGGGGATGAAATGGTTATCCCCATATCATTCCAAGACGGTGACCTTAGCCTTACCGGATTTGCCCCGTTTGGAATAGAAAGGAACTCCTGGTCATTTTACCCGCAGTGTTATTTCGTACGTGCAGGCTCGGCGTATGGTCGGGAATGGGTATTTAGATTATTTGGCTTATATGTGCAATTCCAGTGTCGAGGTTCCCTCTAATTATTTGGTACCCGTGGTTCGTGAGTTTCCTGAGGTCTTCCCTTCAGACCTGTTGGGGATGCCACCCGACATGGACGTTAGTTTCTGCATTGATCTGGCTCCGGGCACCCAGCCCATTTCTATTCTGCCGCATCGCATGGCCCTGCCAGAGTTGAAAGAGTTGAAGGAACAGTTGCAGGATTTCCTTGGGAAGGGTTTCATTAGACCTAGTGTTTCTCTTTGAGGTGCTCCAGTATTGTTTGTGAGGAAAAATGATGGTTCGAGGAGGATGTGCATTGATTACCGTCAATTGAACAAGGTTACAATCAAGAATAAGTACCCACTGCCGAGGATTGATGATTTGTTCGATCAGCTTTAGGGTGCTAAGTCATTTTCAAAGATAGACGTGAGATCTGGCTACCATCAGTTGAGTATTAGGGCATCCGATGTCCCTAAGACATCTTTTCGCACTCGGTATGGGCATTACGAGTTTTTAGTCATGTCGTTTAGGTTGACAAATGCCCCAGCAACTTTCATGGATTTGATGAACCGAGTGTTCAGGCCTTATTTGGACTCATTCGTGATAGTCTTATTTGATGATATATTGATATACTCCCGCAGCTAGGAGGAGCACGAGCAACATCTCAGAGTGGTTCTTTAGACTCTGAAGGATAGTCAGTTATATGCGAAGTTTTCGAAGTGTGAGTTATGGTTGAGTTCAGTTGCATTCCTGGGTCATATCGTATCAGCAGAGGGTATTCAGGTTCACTCGAAGAATATTGAGGCAGTCAAGAACTGGCATAGACCAGCATCAGCTACAGAGATCCGGAGTTTCTTGGGATTGGCAGGATACTATCGTCGGTTCGTAGAGGGGTTCTCATCGATTGCAGCCCCGATGACCAGGTTGATCAGAAGGGTGCCCAGTTTAGATGGTCGGACGAGTGTGAGGCGAGCTTCCAGAGGCTCAAGACAGCTCTAACTACGGCACCGGTATTGGTTTTTCCCACAGGTTCAGGGCCTTATATAGTCTATTATGATGCTTCCCGTATTGGGCTTGGTGCAGTGTTGATGCAGGATGGCAAGGTCATTGCTTATTCTTCGAGGTAGTTAAAGATTCATGAGAAGAACTACCTGGTGCATGATTTGGAGTTGGCAGCTATTTTCCACGCATTGAAGATTTGGAGGCACTATCTGTATGGCGTGGCGTGTGAGGTGTTCACGGATCATAAGAGTGTTCAGTACTTGTTAAAGCAAAAGGAGTTGAATTTGAGGCAGAGAAGGTGGTTGGAGTTGTTGAAAGATTATGATATTATCATTTTATATCACCCGGGGAAGGCCAACGTGGTGGATGATGCTTTGAGTAGGAAGTCAGCTAGCATGGGCAGCCTTGCTTTTATTCTGGTCAGTCAGAGGCTGCTTACTTTGGATGTTCAGGCTTTGGCCAGTCAGTTTGTGAGGTTGGATATTTTTGAGCTTAGTCGAGTGTTGGCTTATACGGTTGCTCGTTATTCATTATTGGAGCGTATCCGTGATGGGCAGTTTGATGATCCCCATTTATGTGTCCATAGAGACACGGTGCAGCGCGGAGGTGCCAAGCAGGTGACCTTAAATGATGATGGTGCTTTGAGATTGCAGGGATGAGTTTGTGTGCCCAATGTTGATGGGATTCGAGAATTGATTTTAGAGGAGGCCCATAGTTCCCGGTACTCTATTCATCCGGGCGCCGCGAAGATGCATCAAGATTTGCGGCAGCATTATTGGTGGCGTAGAATGAAGAAAGATATTGTAGCATATGTGGCGCGGTGTTTGAATTGACAACAGGTTAAGTATGAGCGTCAGAGGCCTGGTGGTTATTTCAGAGGATTGAGCTTCCCGAGTGGAAGTGGGAGAGGATCACTATGGACTTCATCACTGGACTTCCGTTGACCCGGAAGAAGTTCGATGCAGTTTGGGTCATTGTTGATAGGCTGACCAAGTCAGCGCATTTCATCCCTGTGGCAGTATCCTATTTATCCGAGAGGTTAGCTGAGATCTATATCTGGGAGATTGTTCGCCTTCATGGTGTGCCGGTATCTATCATTTTGGACTGGGGCGCGCAGTTTACCTCGCATTTTTCGAGAGCAGTTCAGTGAGAGTTACACACCCAGGTGGAGTTGAGCACAACATTTCATCCTCAGACGGATGGACAGTCCGAGCGGACTATTCAGATATTGGAGGATATGCTCCGAGCTTGTGTTATTGACTTTGGAGGATCATGGGATCAGTTCTTGCCTTTAGCGGAGTTTGCCTACACAACATCTACCAGTCGAGTATCTAGATGGCTCCTTATGAGGCTTTATATGGTAGGCGGTGTCGATCACCGGTTGGATAGTTTGAGCCAGGAGAGCCTCGGTTGTTGGGTACAGATATAGTTCAGGAGGCCTTGGACAATGTCAGGATCATTCAGGATAGGCTTCGTACAGCTCAGTCCAGGCAAAAGAGTTATGCAAATCATAAGGTTCGAGATGTGACTTTCATGGTTGGTGAGCGAGTATTGATCCGAGTGTCGCCTATGAAGGGCGTGATGAGATTTGAGAAGAAGGGAAAGCTTAGCCCTAGGTTCATTGGTCCATTTGAGATTCTTGATTGAGTGGGAGAGGTGGCTTATAGACTTGCATTGCCACCTAGCTTATTAGCCGTACATCCAGTTTTTCATGTGTCCATGCTTCGGGGCTATCACGGCGATCCAGCCCACGTGTTAGATTTCAGTACTGTCCAGTTGGACAAGGACTTAGCTTATGAGGAGGAGCCAGTAGCTATTTTAGACCGTAAGATTCGTCAATTGAGATCCAAGAGTTTCCCTTCTGTTCGTGTTAAGTGGAGAGGTTAGCCTCCCGAGGCATCGACCTGGGAGTCTGAGTCCGATATGCGGAGCCGCTACCCTCATTTATTTCCCAACTCAGGTACTTCTTTCTTTTGTCTGTTCGAGGACGAACAGTTGTTTTAGAGGTGGAGAATGTAACGACCCAAAGGGTCATCACCTATTTTATTACCTATTCTGTACTTTCGAGGCCTTGAAAACCTCATTCATAGTTGCCTTGATTTGTGTGCGCAGTTCGGGCTCATAGCCGGGCTCATCTCTGTCATTTTCGAAAATCCTAATCTCTTTCTATGTGGGTATGTTTAGATCATTGTAGATTTGAGACGATTTTAAGCATTATTGAGTGTTTTTCTTCGAAAAAACTTATGTTTTCCTTATTATTAATCTATTCTAGTGTTTTCTAAGAACTAGAGTTTCGTTCTAAGTTCTATTCAAAAGGTTTTAAACTTCCAAGTGTTTGAATCTGATTATCCTTTGCTAGTTCGACTAATTTATGTGTATATGCTTTAAACTCTCGGTCTTTCTGCATATTGCACTAATTATTTCTGTGATTTTTCTCTTTATTGTTTGTCTCTGTCAATCAAAAATAGATTGACTTATTTTATTAGGATTCGAAGTATATTTTTATGTTAAAATTAGTGCTTCTCTGTGACTTTACCTATTTTCCTTATCTATGACTTCTAATTGGTACTACTTGCCTTATTTGGACTAATTAGTCTTGTTTATGGTCAATAATTGATTTGTTTACCTTATTTGAATCCCAATCTGAGTCGTTAAGGTATTCTCCCCAATTTAAGGGGTTCTTTCTGGATTCTTCTGTGTGAATTGATTGAGTTAATTCCCCAATTAACTGATTGATTACCTTGTTCAATGAACTCTGATTTATTCTTTACCTTAATTTTTTTACTTTGCTAAGTGCTATATAAACCCCAATCTGATTTTTCTTTAACACAAACACATATAGAGAAACACACACAAACTCTTACTCACACACTCTCACTTGTAGTTTGTTCAGTTACTTATTTTTGCTGCTCCGTCTAGCCGGCTGAACGCCAAGCCTAGACTCTTGGATCCTATTTGCTTTCACTTTCCTGTTGCTACCTCTTAACTGGTATGTTTCCATTTCCGGTATTATTTAAGATGCGATGTATCTAGACCTATGACTCTTGTTTACTACTTTTAAACAACATGCTTCAATTTCGGTTATCACGTTCTCTTCAATATGCTATGTAGTCAGTTTTATTTTGAGTTCCAATATGCTTCTGTTTTGAAATCTGATTCTTTACCATCTTTTCATAACCACTATACCTTAGTTCTTACTATTTTATGTTGTTCCATGTGTTTTATAGTAATAGTTTATTTCAGACTTCGATGCTCTTGTGTGCTATGTAGTTCCTGTCTATCTCCAACTCAACTATTATGCCTCAATTCTTGTCCTGTTCTATGTGCTGATAATTTACCTTAGCATGTTCCTGATCAATTCGTGATTTCAGTGTACTTCTTTCAAGGCTAATGTGCTTTAAATTCCTGCTGCCTTTTCTCTGTCTAGTTAATCATTTTAACTTTATCATGTTTCTCTCTGCTAAATACATGTCTATATGATTCAACCTAGTAATAGTTAATAAACCAAGTCAATTTCAGCAAATGTGAAACCTTGGTTCACTCGATTGTGACCATGTTTGGCCTATAATTCAAGTGTTCCTACTCTGGTTGTGACTATTGGTATCCATGTTTGAACCAATCTGCTAAGATGTAGTTCTGCTCTGTTTGAGCTCTTGCAAAATCCAAGTTGTTTTGCTAAAACTATCTCCTACCTTTATATATTATTTCTCAACTCCTACTCATAGATATCTAGGATCCTGTCTCCCAGTGTGAGCACTGCTTAGGAGTCCATGACGCTCCTCCGAACTCTGACACACTATGATGGCCTTTCTAAACATGTTTACAAAAAAAATTATTTTCATTGAAAAGGTTCTGGTGTAAGCATTTCCCGGGGTTCCTGAGGCCCTTATGAACTTTGACATAGCAGAAGCCATTTGGTGTATTATGGAATATTGGTGTACCTCATGCTTGCTTGAAGGCCTGGCTTCCAGAATTGATATTGGGCCTGCTAAGGCTCCCTATAGTATAATGATTTTCATAATGTAATTCTTCTGTATTGGCTTGTCATAATAATATTTTGTAAATAGATATGGGGTTATTAGTAAACGCTGGGGATAGATTTTTTAGGAATATATCTTGTTGAGTTCGGGTAGAAATCATGCCTATAGGTTGTTGTGATAATGATTTATGTGCATTAGAGACCATGCCCATAGGACTTATCTCATTCTTTGAAATACTGAATTTTCACATGTGCATCTTAGAAATCCTGCTTCTAGGTCGTTGTCAATTCTGCCTCAATTACCCTATTCTAAAAACCCCTATGTGCGTATTAGAAAATCATGTTTCTAGGTTCTTTTGTTGAACTCGTTTGGCAATTCATTGACATCTTTATTTTCCTAGATATCATGCCTACAGGAAATACAGTCTTAACACTTAGAATATAGGAAATAAGTGTAAAAACATCTTCAACACTTAGATCTCATGCCTACAGAGAAAAAATGTATGAAATTAGTTTCTATGTTTGGATGTTACAATGCTTGTGATCAATTTCAGCACATAGAGAACATGCCTATGGGACCTAAAAGATAAAATCTACCTGCTTAAATTAATCACTGGTTTGGTCTGATTAACGTTTAGATATCGTGTCTATAGGATTCTGCCCAGTTATCACTTAGGCAAGCCTGTAGGATGATTAAAATAATGGGTTAAAATTGTGATTTTCTTCTTGCTTGGAACGTGCTCAAATTCTGCATTAACAAAATCAGTAGGCAGGTTTATAGGTATTCGCTGCCTCGCTTAGTAAAACTACTATATATTTTGTTTATGCCCATTTAGATATCCTGCCTATAGGACTCCTAAATCGTTTTTCCAAAACTGCTTGTTTGAATAAGCGGGCAATTGCGTGTTTATTTGTGGAGGTAAATGTTAGCCCTTTAATTGTTCCTTATGTAACAGTCCTATATGATTTTGTTTGTCGGTTAGTTTTCTCCCTTTAAGAAACATATGTGAGCCTAGAACCACCTTAAAATAAAGGTCCTAAACACCTCCACGGCCATATGTAAGGGACTGGTAGCGCACACATAGGATACATACCAGATACTATTAGAACGCTCAGATGATAATTGAAAAGGGGAAGGTTACCGAGTATTGCATATAAGTGATCCTATAGGCTAATCCCCCTTTAATTCCCGTTTTGAAATAATTTCTATTTATTTAAATTTCTTTATGACTAATTTGCTTAAATTGAGTTTGGTCGGGACCCACCGTTGTGGACCTCGTGGGGTGCCTAACACCTTCCCCTAAAGGTAATTTCGAGCCCTTACCGAATCTCTGGTAAAGTAAACCGGTTTATGACTTATTTGCCTTAGGTAACCTAACACACCTTAATCTGTTAGCTGGAAACTCTTCAAATTCAATACCCCGTCCCAAAAGGAAATGAGTTGTCCCAAAATGTCAAAACCCCGTGACCCCGCGAGGATAAAAGGGGCGCGCGACATGGTCAATTTTCGTAGGGAGCTAAATATGGGTGTTAGAGTGTATGTTGCGCCCCATTTTCTCACGAAAGCAGGCTTCGACATGTGAAAACTCTTTTAAAATGAGGTATTAAAAGAGAAAAGTCGCCACCTAACGATTTTTAAGGTGCATTGGGGCACCTAGTTGCAAATCACTTTGTTTGACTAGTCAACGCCACCAAACATCAAGTAAAGGCTTAGATTACCTCAAAGAAAAGGTGTTTGGCTAGTTACGCAATCTTCGAGGTCGACAAATGTGGGTCCCGGACGAACTTTATACCATGTAGATTATACAATTAGGCTAGGCGATCAAATAAATAGAAGGGAAGTTTAGAGGTTGTAGAGTCTTATTAAAACATATGAGAATCGGTACAAGTCTTAATGAATACAATGATACAACTACATTGGTCTATATTAAACGACTAAATATAGATAACAAGTACATAAAAGAAAAAGGGGGGTCCTAAGTTTTTATCCTAAAGGATCACCCCGTGCAACATAAATAATACTTTGCAACTCCCTTAAAGTTGAGTTTGCTTGTATTATTAAGCGGACATAGACTATCATCTCTTGCTACCCGATTACTATGTAGAAGTTTTTTTACTTAAAAGCGTTATAATCAATTCTAGGTCGTACCCTATGCGTGCACTACCCGTCCCATGCCTATGGTCCAGGAGGCTTTGGACCTACTATAATGTGGTTCTAGACATTACTTAGGTTGCTGAAAATGATAAAAGTAGGCGACATGCAAAATAGACAGGACTGCATATAATTGCAATAAAAGGCTCAAGTAACCTCCACACATAAATAGGGAAGAACGCAAACTAATTTCTGCTTAGGTAGTAGACAACATTAAGACGTGTTGGAATCGTGAAGTCATGATTTTTAGTATTATATAGGCAGTGCTGTAATTTTTTTATTAATGTATAGGCAAATTAGACTGTTGCAAGCCCTATAGACATGATATCTAATTGTTTGCGTAATAAAGTTGTGAAAACAATCCCATAATTCTGAATTACTAATGTTGATTTTGTAGATATGCGTCTTAGGCAAGTGATAGTAAACTATAGGCATGATCTCTAATAGTCACATAATTAGGTAGTGAAGTCATTTGAAAACACAAGATTAGTAGCATCAATAAACGTCCTATGGGCAGGATTTCTAACAATTGACAACTGGACTTGATTTTAAACACATTATCCTTATAGGCATGCTATCTAAATAAAGCAGTACAAAAGCATCATGAAGCAATTGATTAATTAGTTAAGACCCTATAGTCATGATTAATTAGGTGAGTCATTTCGCACCTCAGTTGTGCTTGAGTTTGTAGCATGTGGCTCTATTAGTCTCCCCATGATGGTATTATGCACTTAGCGTGCTTGTGACCGATATTCGGTAATGTGTATTATTGAGCAATTCAACTCTGTATATATTTCCTTATGTGAGTTTTATGTTATTTGGGTCGGGTTGCACACCGCAACAGTGTGATGATGAGAAGGGTTAATGTATATTTATTTTCTTATGTTTTACTTCCTATTTTCTGAGAAAAGTTCATATTAGTTGCGTGAGTTGAATAGTCCCTTTCTGAGTCATTTCTTATTTATCATGTTCGAGTTATGGCCTATTGGCGCGATGTTCTATCATGTGAGGTTGTTGGTCATGTTTGGGGTGATTTGTTGTCTGAGCAGTTCATACTGGGTGAGACGAGATTATCGGATTAGGGATCAGTGCGATAAGGTTATGTGAAGTGTATATTAAAGAACAAATGCCATTATTCGGGTTCACAATGAGGTGATAATTCTAGTCGAGATGAGATATTCAATGATTTGTTAACTCTGCATCTTCTCCGTTATTGTGATATCGTCAGCGTTATAGCAGGAAGTGTGTATATATATCATGAGGTGCATTGGGAGCATCATATTCGTGGAATTTTGGCTATTAAGGTTCATGGAGTGCAATTGTGGTCAGATGATGAGTTATGCGTTGCATGGTGCTGATTCGGCAAAGGTACGCAGTCATGTTATGATATATCGTGTGGTAGTTGACACAGTATTTATTTATTGGAACTAGGCCTGACAGAAAAATTTCAAGTGTTAGGACTATGTTCTAAGCTTATTATATGGATAAAAGAAGAAATCTTCAGATTTGCTCAAGCTAATGTACTCAACTGGGTTGTGGTTACACTGGCAGGTGCTCGAGGTGCTAAACAAAGATTTCAGATAACTCCATAGTAGTTCTTATCACGTTCGAGGATGAACATCTATTTAAGTAGGGGAGAATATAACGACCTGATCGGTCATTTTGAGCTCTAGCGCGTCGTTCAACGGTTTGAAGTCGTTAGTAGCTCCATTTCAGGTACTATGACTTATAGGTGTCACCGGAATTGAATTTCGGAAAGTTTAGAGTTGATTTGGAAAGAAAATCCTCGTTTCAGAAGCCTTAAGTTGGAAGAATCAACTAAGATTGGAATTTTGAGTAAACGACCTCCGAATTAGGATTTGAAGGTTCCTACATGTAACGACCCGATCGGTCGTTTTGAGCTCCAACGCGTCATTCAGTAGTTTGAAGCCGTGAGCAGCTCTATTTCAGGTGTTATGACTTGTAGGTGAGGTCGAAATATAATATCGGGAAGTTTAGAGTTGATTTGGAAATGAAATTCTCATTTCATAAGCCTTAAGTTGGAAGAATCAACTATGATTGGAATTTTGAGTAAAAGACCTCCGAATCAGGATTTGAAGGTTCCCACAGGTTCGTATGATGATTTCAGACTTGGGCGTATGTCCGGATCGGGTTTTGGATAACCCAGGAGCATTTCGATGCTTATTGTGGAAGTTAGCATTTTTGAAGAATTTCATAAATTTGGGCTTGAAGTGCATTTCAGAGTTATTGATGTCTGTTTTGGATTCCAATTCTGGGAATAGCTTCGTGTGGTGATTCTAGAGTTGGGAGCACGATCGGAAGTGAATTTGGATGTCCGTAGGTCATTTTGAAGTCATTTGGCTAAAGATAGAAATTTGAAGGTTTTTGAGAAATCCGACCGGAAGTGGAAGTTTTGCTATCGAGATCGGAATGCGATTCCGGAAGTTGGAGCAGGTCTATAACGTTGAATATGACTTGTACGCAAAATTTATGGTTAATCGGGCGTGATTTGATAGGTTTCGGTATCAGATGTAGAAGTTGGAAATTTCTAAGTTCATAAAGTTGGGATTTGAGTGCAATTCGGGGTTTCGATGTCGTTTGATGTGATTTGAGACCTTGAGTAAGTCCGCATTATGTTTTGGAACGGGTTGGTATGATTGGACGGGATCCCGTGTGCCTCAGGTTGATTCCGAGTGGTAACGGATCGATATTTGAAGTTAAAGAAGGATGGAATTGCGGTCATCTGGTGTGATCCGCACCTGCAAGGATTCGGCTGCAAGTGCGACTTGGGCACCACAGGTGCAATTTTGGGCTGGAGTTGAGGAAGCCGCAGGTGCGGGAGATTGGTCGTACCTGCGGAAGCGCAGGTGCGGAGGTAGGACCGCATGTGCGGAAATCGTCCTGGGCAGAATGTTTTAAAACAAGGATTTGGGTTCATCTGTCTTCATTTCTTCATGGAGTTAGGCGATTTTGGGGAGCATCAAGAAGAGGATTCCTTCATGCATTGTCAAGGTAAGTAATTTCATCACGTTTTTTTAATTAAATACAAGATTAAATGCATGGATTATGCATGGAAATTGGTAGGAAATTGGAAAATTATTGAAGAAATCTAGAAAATGGAAATTTGATTTTTAGCCACAAATTAAGCATTATTATTTGAGTAAATTGTATATTTGAGTTAGTAAGGAAATGGGTAGAATATATCTTCGAGAAATTTCGGATTCGGGGCACGGGGGCTAGAGGTCGTTTTGGTCATTTCATTAAGTGGGGTTGGGAAGTATACAATTTGGAGTTGTTGCAAGTATTAGAATATATTTTCATTGGTTTGTCGTTGTTTGGATAGTTTTGGTGCGTTGTGCGTCCGTTGGAGTTGTCGGAAGGGGGTTGGAAGCCGGTATTGGAATTTTGGAGCAAGGTAAGTTTCCCTTCTAACTTTGTGAGGGGAATTGTCCCCCTAGGTGAACTAATTAAGTATGTGTTGCTATCTGCGGGGGCTACGTACACACGAGTTTACTGGACTCCGTGCGTAGCTACTATTATGTCATGTTCCGGTAGCCTAGGACCCACTAGCATGTCTTACCTGTTGTACATGTGATCTTGTTTGTGATATTAGACTGCTAATATGATCGAAATTTTAATTTAATGACTAAGGGAGATTAGAGTTTATTTTCTAAATCATCTAAAAAGAGAATTTATTTCCTTCGCAGGCAATTGTATTTTCGAAAAAGGTCGTGTTATTAAACATTATAAAAACTTGGCAAGTAAATTTTGAAAAAGGGATTTAAATACTATTTGTGGTTTTTAAAAGGAGAAATCGGTCATTTACTTGAGTATTTGTGTTCTCGATGTATTCGGGGTGGATTGCTGATTGTGCATGTCTGCATGTGACCGCTTCAAAAATTACATTCCGCGAGCGGAGTATTATTTCCCCTGCTCTCATGGGAGCGGGCCGTACGCCACGTCGGATTTCAAATGCACTTTTGGTACGGGTCGTTCGATCCTCGGCAGTGCATAGACATGATTATTAATTTGAGAGGTGTACTTATGGGACGGGCTGTTCGATCCTCAGCAGTGCACATAGAGGATTATTATATTGAGAGATGCACTTTTGTTACGGGCCGTTCGATCCTCGGCAGTGCATAGACATGCGTAGTTTATTGAGAGGTTCACTTTTGGTATGGGCCGTTCGATCCTCGGCAGTGCACAAAGTGATTATTATGACGGATCAGGCCGGTTGTCCTTATCCCGTATGCGCATGCTAAATTGTTAAATATTTTGTTCATGATTTTGAAGTGATAAGATATTTGGGTAAAAATAAAGAAGTAATTGTTTATTTATGATATTTGTAAAATAACGAGAAGGTGGTATCTGTTGTTTATTTGCAGTACTTAATTGGAGTTAAGTTCCTTATATACATGCTACTTTACATGCGTAGCGTGTTCATCTTATACAGTTAATTAATTTGCTGGCCCTAAGTGAGTGTCTAATTCGACCTCTCGTCACTACCTCTCTGAGGTTAGGCGGGCGAATTGCTGAGTACACGTTGTTTTTGTACTCATGCTACATTTGCTGTGCATTTTTATTGCACAGGTACTTTCATAGCAATGTGGAGGACTCAGAGACTTAGGCGAGCTGCATCATCCGGAGGCGATACGCAGCTGGCAGAGTCTCCCTCGTATTGTATTTAAATTCAGTTTATATTCCCTTGTCAAATTTGTATTCCGGACATGCTCTCTGATGTTTGTATAGATTCTTAGAAATTGCATATGTACTTGTGACACCGGGTTCTGGGATATGTGTTGGGATATATTTGTTAAAGTGTAATATCTAACTATTGTTTTACTTACATCTTTTTACTTGGATAATATGTAATGAAGTGAAAGGAAATGTTTTCATAAATGTTAAAACCGGAAAGTTATTTTGATTAATTAATGATTTGGCTTGCCTGAAATAGATGTTCGGCGCCATCACGACCTTATGGATTTTGGGTCGCGACAACATGGTATCAGAGCGCTAGGTTCCCGTAGGTCTCACGAGTGATGAGCAAGTCTAGTAGAGTCTTGGGGATCAGTACGGAGATGTCTGTACTTATCTTCGAGAGGCTATAGGGCTGTTAGGAGTATTTCCCTTCTTGATTCCTCATCGTGCGATTTGATTCCCTTAAAGGCTTATGCCTAAGTTATTCATACTGAATCTTACGCGTCGCGAAGCGCTTGCTATGAATCAGGAGTTTGAGGAATTGATATGTTACTACAAATTCAATTCGAGATGCTTCCATGTATAATTGGTTGAGGCTGTTGTTATGGCCCTGCAAAAGGGTAATATGTTGTTTCAGCTCAGTATCTGTGTTTTTGGGAGCCTTAAGGCTACGCTCAGGTAATGATGATGCTTGCGATTGGTTGTCGTGCGATGTCGGTATGATGATAGAATGCCTGCCCGTATGTTGAGGGGTGATGAATGGTTTGAAGGGAGGTCTTCTCAGAGCTTGATTTCGAGATTTCGGTATTTTAGTTCCGGTAGAGGAAAGGCATTTGGGTTATGAATGGTCCGGTTGGGGTTGATAAAGTAGTAAGACTTTGTGTCTTCAAGTGAGGTGGGATATACACATGTGACGTGTAATTGTCGTCATTGATCGAATGGAATGTGTTAAGTTTGTCGGTGCTATGGTTTCTTTGGTTGCGTGGTGTCAGATTATTGAGAAAAAGTATTGAAGAATGCAGTTGGCAGAGATTGATCCTGAAGTGAGTCTAGGCGGTGGTTCCATTTCTAGGAGGCTAGGTGTAAGAAGCGAAAGTGGAGCAGTCGCAAAGCTGGGAAGCGGCAGTTTAGGTTTGAATTTGAAGATATTGTCGCGCATTTAACGGATGTCCATGAGGAGCGGGCGGACTAGTAAAGTTGGTAAATGATGCAGGGCGTAGTATGGGGTATTAAAGTCGTAGAGAGTGTGCATTTCAACATCGTTGGAAAGTGTACGCAGGTGATTCCTACAGGTGGGTTATCTTCTATGAATAGGTTAGCGATTGCGGGGTTGGCAAGTCTCGATGAGGGGTTCTAGTGGCTAGTCGGTAGGAGGTAGAATGTGTGAATGGTGCTAGAGAATTTGAGTATTTAGAGAGTCCTAGCAAGAAGATTTGGAAGAATTGGGCAGATAGGTCGAGCAAGATCGTGTTATCAAAGGAGAAAGGATCTCTGTAGGGTCTAGAGTGGCGCAAGAAGTTGCTTCGGGCTAAGTAGGGGAGTCCTACCATCTGCATTTGGGTTGTAGGGTTGTCTTCATTGTCGGCGTGTTGGCAAGTTATTACAGCTAAGGGAAAGGAGTAAAATTGTGATTGTGCGTGGGATTTGATGAACATGTGCAAAAATTAGCCCTGTTGGGCTAGGGTTAGGCTTGGAAGATTCAGAATTTATGCTTAAGGCATGGACGAGTTGTAAGGATAGTGACTCGGTCGCGTGGCTCCTTGAAAGGGGTGTTCATGTTCTAGGAGAGCCTTGGAGTTGATTGTATTCAGGACTAGTCAGAGTGGGTGACTCTCAATAGCAGTCCTAGTGGATTCAAAAGTTAAGGATGCGGTGTTTAAGGGTTTCAGGAAGCAGTGTGATCGAGAATCAAGATTTTGTAGAGTAACTTCTGAGAAGAAGGAAGATGGTTGGGATATTCTGTGATATGTTTCGGCATGCAAGGGAGTATTGGAGGAGTGAGAGAAATAAACTCCGGATTGTAGAAAGATTATTAGGAGGGTATGAGACGGGTTGCAAGATTTAGGCAGCATAGTCTCGTCAATCAAGGTCACTCGGGATGGGTGACGGTTGAGTTTGCTATGAGTTGAAGGAAGTTGCTATTATTCCTGAGGCAAATTGAAGATCATTAAAAGCAAATAGATTGATTAGCCATGGTTGAAATGGCACATTTTCGGCAGTGATCAGTTCCTTTGATGTAATTAAGTTATGCATGTGGTTTTGTGCCGGTGTGTGCGGGGCTTGTCGCCCGTCGTAATGGATTGCATGTGGGAGCATTCAAGTATTATAGCCTGTCAGGTAGGCGGATCCCGGAAGCGTTATGGTGGTATAGACTACTACTTAAGGTTTTGCATGTTGGGTGATTGTGGGAATTCAATCGTGTGTTGAGATGGTACTCTTGAATCGAGTTAAGCAAAAGGTTTCTATATGATGAAGTGTTCACCCTATTGGTGGCTCGGAAGTTATGATGGAATTCTTGCGCTACCTCATATTGACATGTTAGGTGCGGTAAGCAGTATGTAACTGGGAGTAAGAATCGAGAATGCGGTTCGGTGATGATAAGGATGTCATGAGCTCGGAAGAGCAAGAAAAAATGATTTGAAAGTTCACAGTAAGCTGGTGTTACCTTCAGTGTCACCTGAGATTGATATTCGGTGGAAAAGGCTTTGTACCCTGGTTATGGGTTGTTGATTTGTCTTACACAGTAGTATGGCCAGTGGTGGATGTGCAGACTTGTTGCCTTGTGTGGAAGGTTGTGGAAGCATGACCACGAAAAGATTATATAAGTGTCACATGTAGTCACTTGATGGATTGAAGATTTGGACTGAGTATAAAGAAGTGCAATGTTGTTTATTTGAAAAGTTATGCCTGAGAGGCGTTCAGTTCATTTGGTTGTGGATTGTGGGTTGTTTGTCCCGGCTATGATGGTTGTTCTCATGTATTATGAGAGAAAGTGGGTGAATATGGACCCAGGTTCAAGATATCAGCTTAGTTTGGTGCGAGCGAGGTGACTCGATGTTTGTGGATGGATTTAGATATGATTATAGGCTCTGTACGAGCCAGGCATGTTAATTTCAGTATAGCGCTTTTCGTGGAAAGGTATTAGAACAACAGATGTTGCTCCGTCTTCGTCAAATTCATGTGTTGTTATGATTGTGCCGTGTGAGTTGTGAAACGGCTTGATAATTTCCTATGTGTTGAGGTCCCGCATAGTGGGGATGTTATGTGAGCAGGATAGCTCTTGAGATCCAGAGTGTATATATATATCGCACCTCAGTTGTGTTTGAGTATTGTTGCATGCGGCTTTATCAGTCTCCCCATGATGGTATTACGCACTTAGCGTGCTTATGATCGATATTTAGTAATTTGTAATAGTGAGCAAATCATCTCCATTTTATGTCTTCTTATGTATATTTTATGTGTGGATCGGGTGGCACGTCACCACGGGTATGTTATTTGGATCGGGTTGCACGCCGCAACAGTGTGATGATGAGTAGGGTTAATATATATTTATTTTTCTTATGTTTTATTTCCTAATTAAAAAAAAAGAGTTCATATTAGTTGCGTGAGTGGAATAGTCCCTTCATGAGTCATTTCTTATTTATCATGTTCGAGTTATGGCCTACTGGCACAATGTGGTATCAAGTGAGGTTGTTGGAGTGATTTGTTGTCTTCAGTTCATACTGGGTGAGACGTGATTATCGGATCAGAGATCAGTGCGATGAGGTCATATGGAGTGTATATTAGGGAACAAATACCATTATTCAGGTTCATAATGAAGCGATGACTCTAGTCAAGATGAGGTATTCAATGATTTGTTAACTCTGCAGTTGGGTATGAATTTCTGCACATTTCCTCCGTTGTGGTGGTATCATCAGTATTATAGCAGGATGTATATATATATATCATGAGGTGCATTGGGAGCATCATATTCGTGGAATTTGGCTATTAAGGTTCAGGGAGCGTCATCGTGGTCAGATGATGAGTTATGCGGTGCGTGGTGTCGATTCAGCAAAGGTATGCAGTCAGGATCTGGTATATCGTGTGGTAGTTGATGCAGTGCTTATATATTGGAACTAGGCCGGGCAATAGAAAATTTCAAGTGTTGGAACTAGGTTCTGAGCTTATTATATAGATAAAAGAAGAAATCTTCAGATTTGATCAAGCTAATGTCCTAAACTGGGTTGTGGTAGGACGGGCAGCTGATCGAGGTGTTAAATAATGATTTCAGGTAACTCCAGAGCAGTTCTTGGCGCGTTCGAGGACGAACGTCGGTTTAAGTGGGGGAGAGCGTAACGACCCGACCGGTCATTTTGAGCTCTAGCGCGTCGTTCAACAGCTTCAAGTCACGAGGAGCTCCATTTCAGGTGTTATGACTTTTAGGTGTGGTCAGAATAGAATTTCGGGAAGTTTAGAGTTTATTTGGAAAGGAAATTTGCATTTCAGAAGCCTTAAGTTGGAAGAATCAACTAAGAATTGAATTTTGAGTAAACGACCTCCGAATCAAAATTTGAAGGTTCTTGCAGGTACGTATGATGATTTCGGACTTGCGCATATGTCCGGATCGGGTTTTGGATAACCCGTGAGCGTTTCGATGCATATTGTGGAAGTTAGCATTTTCGAAGAATTTCATAAATCTGGGCTTAAAGTGCATGTCAGAGTTATTGATGTCCGTTTGGGATTATGAGTCTGGGTATAGCTTCGTGTGATAATTCCGGAGGAGGGAGCACGATCAGAAGTGAATTTGGATGTCTGTAGGTCATTTTGAAGTCATTTGGCTAAAGATAGAAATTTGAATGTTTTTGATAAATCCGACCGGAATTGGAAATTTTGATATCTAAGTCGGAATGCGATTCCAGAAGTTGGAGCAGGTCCGTAATGTTGAATATGACTTGTACGCAAAATTTGAGGTCAATCGGACGTGATTTGATAGGTTTCAGCTTCGGATGTAGAAGTTTGAAATTTCTAAGTTCATAAAGTTGGGATTTGAGTGCGATTCGAGGTTTCGATGTTTTTTTATGTTATTTGAGGCCTCGAGTAAGTCCCCATTATGTTTTGGAACATGTTGGTACGATTGGACGGGGTCTCAGGGGCTTGAGGTGGATTCCGGGTGGTTAAAATATCAGTATTTGAAGTTGAGGAAGGCGGGAATTGTTGTCATCTGGTGTGACACGCACCTGCGAGGATTTGTCCGCAAGGCAGCTTGGGCGCCGCATGTGCGATTTTGGGCTGGAGTTGTGGAAGCCGAAGGTGCGGAGGTAGGACCACAAGTGCGGAAATCGTCCTGGGCAGAATGTTTTATAACAAGGATTTGGGTTCATTTGTCTTCATTTCTTCATGGACTTAGGCGACTTTTTGGAAGTTCAATAAGAGGATTCCTTCATGCATTGTCAAGGTAAGTAATTTCTTCACGTTTTTGAATTAAATACAAGATTATATGCATGGATTAGGCATGGAAATTTGGAGGAATTTGGGAAATTATTGAAGAAACCTAGAAAATGGAAATTTTATTTTTAGCCATGAATTGAGCATGAGTATTTGAGTGAATTGTATATTTGAGTTAGTAAGGCAATGGGTAGAATATATTTTCGAGAAATTTCGAATTCTGAGCACGGGGGCCCGAGGGCATTTTAGGCATTTTAATAACCGGGGTTGGGAAGTATATAAATTGGAGTTTATGCAAATATTAGAATGTATTTCCATTGGTTTGTCGCGTTTTGGATTGTTTTGGGGCATTGTGCGTCCGTTGGAGTCGTCGTAAGGGCTTGGAAGCCGGTATTGGAATTTCGGAACGAGGTAAGTCTCCCTTGTAACTTTGTGAGGGGGAATTGTCCACGTAGGTTAACTAATTAAGTATGTGTTGCTATCTATGGGGGGCTATGTACGCATGAGATGACGGGAGTCTGTGCGTAGCTACTATTATGCCATGTCCGGGTATACTAGGACCTACTAGCATGTCTTACCTGTTGTACCTATGATCTTGTCTGTGATATTAGACTGCTAATATAATCAAAATTTTAATTTAATGACTAAGGGATATTAGAGTTTATTTTCTAAATCATCTAAAAAGATAATTTAGTTCCTTCACGAGCAGTTGTATTTCCGAATAAGGTCGTATTATTAAACGTTATAAAAACTTTGCAAGTGAATTTTGAAAAAGGGATTTAAATACTATTTGTGGTTTTTAAAAGGAGAAATTGATCATTTACTTGAGTATTTTTCTTCCTGACGTATTCGGGGTGGATTTTTGATTGTGCATGTCTACATGTGACCGCTTCGCAATTTACATTCTGCGAGCGGAGTATTATTTCCCCTACTCTCATGGGAACGGGCCATATGCCACGGCAGATTTCAAATGCACTTTTGGTACGGGCCGTTCGATCCTAGGTAGTGCATAGACATGATTATTATATTGAGAGGTGCACTTATGGGACAGGCCGTTCGATCCTCGGCACTGCACATAGAGGATTATTATATTGAGAGATGCACTTTTTATCCGGGCCGTTCGATCCTCGGCAGTGCATAAACATGAGTAGTTTATTGAGAGGTGCACTTTTTGTACGGTCCGTTCGATCCTCGGCAGTGCACAAAGTGATTATTATGACGGATCAGGCCGGTTGTCCTCATCCCGTATGCGCATGCTAAATTGTTAAATATTTGATATCTATTGTTTATTTCCAATATTTAATTGGAGTTCAGTGCCTTATATACATGCTGCTTTACTACCTTTACATGCCTAGCGTGTTCATCTTATACTGTTAATTAATTTGCTGGCCCTAAGTGAGTGTCTAATTCGACCTCTCGTCACTACCTCTCTGGGGTTAGGCGGGCGAATTACTGAGTACACGTTGTTTTTGTACTCATGCTACATCTGCTGTGCATTTTTATTGCACAGGTACTTTTATAGCACCGTGGAGGACTTAGAGACTTAGGCGAGCTGCATCATCCAGAGGCGATGCGCAGCTGGCAGAGTCTCCCTCGTATTGTATTTAAATTCAGTTTATATTCCCTTGTCCAATTTGTATTCCGGACATGCTTTCTGATGTTTGTATAGAATCCTAGAAATTGCTCATGTGCTTGTGACAACGGGTTCTGGGATATGTGTTGGGGTATATTTGTTAAAGCTTAATATCTAACTATTGTTATACTTAACAAATTTGTACTTGGCTAATATGTAATGAAGTGAAAGGAAATGTTTTCGTAAATGTTAAAACCGGAAAGTTATTTCAATTAATTAATGATTTGGCTTGCCTGACGTTGATGTTCGGCGCCATCACGACCTTATGGATTTTGGGTCGTGACGCTACAGGTTCGTATGATGATTTCAGACATGGGCGCATTTCCGGATCGGGTTTTGGATAACTCGGGAGCGTTTCGATGCATATTGTGGAAGTCAGCATTTTTGAAGAAATTTCCTAAGTTTGTCCTGAAGCGCCTATCAGTGATGTGGATGTCAGTTTGGGATTTCGAGTCTAGGACTAGCTTTTTATGGTGATTCTGGAGTTGGGAGCGCGATCGGAAGTGAATTTGGATGTCCGTAGGTCATTTTTGAGTAATTTGGCTAAAGATAGAAATTTGAAGGTTTTTGAGAAATCCGAATGGAAGTGGAAATTTTTATATCGGTGTTGGAATACGATTCCAGAAGTTGGAGAAGGTCCCTAATGTAGAATATGACTTGTGTGCAAAATTTGGAGTGAATCGGACGTGATTTGATAGGTTTCGGCATCGGATGTAGAAGTTGGAAATTTCTAAGTTCATAAAGTATGAGTTTGAGTGCGATTTGTGATTTTGGCGATGTTTGATGGGATTTGAGGCCTCGATCAAGTCCATGGGATTCTATGGGACTGAGTCGTGTGATTTGGACGGGGTCTTGGGGGCCTCAGGTGTGTTTCGGGGCAATTTCGGACCATTTTTCTCTGTTTTGCTGCTGCTGTCTTCTGGTGTATCTGGTGTGCTATGCGAACGCGTTCGCTTGTGTGCGGTCACATAGAAGGAAATTTGAGGGCTTCTGGTTTGACTTGTGCGTTCAAGGAGCAGGGAGTGCGAATGCGGTGGCTTGGGTTGTAATCTCTACGTGAATGCGGGGTCAGGTGTGCGAACGCATAGAGGAAAAGGAGTTGGGGGCCCTTTGGCCTATGCGGACGCGGGTAGGGGACCGCGATCGCGGAGTGTTGGCTCGAGGAAGCTCTGCGAACGCGCTTGTGGGTATGGGAACGCAGAGAGTAAATTGGGGCCTGGGCAAATTAGTTTATATGCGAAATGTTGGCCATTTCTTTCATTTGTTTCATGGATGTGGGCGAGTTTGAGGAGCTTCAAGAAGGGTTTTCCACCAAGCATCACTAGGGAAGTAAATTCCTCCCGTGTTTAAGTTAAATACAAGATTATATGCATCAATTAGACATGGAAATTGGTAAATCTTAAAGGAACACAGAAAATGGTAATTTTGGTTTTTCGCCACAAATTTGAGCATTGAATTTGGAGTAAATTGTATATTTGAACTAGTAAAGCTATGGGTAGGATATATCTTCGAGATGTTTTGGATTTCCGGACATGTGGGCCTGAGGGAATTTTTGTCATTTCATTGAGCGGAGTTGGGGCACTATATAATTTGGAATTGTTGCAAATATTAGAGTATATTTTCATTGGTTTGTCGTTATTTGGATAGTTTCGGAGCATTATGCGACGAGTTGAGTCATCGGAAGGGCTTGGAGGCCGGTTATGGAATTTCGGAGCAAGGTAAGTGTCCTTTATAACTTTGTGAGGGGGAATTGTCCCCCTAGGTGAATTAATTAAGTATGTGCTACTATCTTCGGGGGATACGTACGCCTAGGACCCACTAGCATGCCTTACCTGTTGTACCTGTGATCTTGTCTGTGATATTAGACTGCTAATATAATCGAAATCATAATTTGATATCTAAAGAAGACTAGAGTTCATTTTCTTAATCAGTTGGAAAGAGAATTGTTTTCCTCCGTGGTTAACCGTGTACTTGATAAAGTGATATTATTGAACATTTTTAGACTTGTCAAATAAATTTTGAAAAAGGATTTAAACATTATTTTATGGTTTTTAAAAGAGAAATCTGTCATTTACTTGAGTATTTGTTTTCCCGACGTATTTGGGGTGGACTGTTGATTTTGCCTGATTGCTTGTGACCGCTTCGCAATTTACATTCTGCGAGCAGAGTGTTATTTCCCCCACGCTCATGGGAGCGGGCCGTACGCCGTGGCGGATTGAAATATGCACTTTTGGTACGGGCCATTTGATCCTCGGCAGTGCATAGACATAAGTATTTTATTGAGAGGTGCACTTTTGGTACGGGCCGTTCGATCCTCGGCAGTGCATAAGACATGAGTATTTTATTGAGAGGTGCACTTTTGGTACGGGCCGTTCAATCCTCGGCAGTGCACAGAGATGATTTTTGTGACGTCTCAGGCCGGTTATCCTTATCCCGTATGCGCATGCTAAATTGTTAAATGTTTTTTTTTCATGGATTTTTAAAGTAATAAGATATTATGGAGAAGACAAAGAGGAAATTGTTTATTTAAAAGTATTTTGGGGCAAAACGAGGAAGTGGTAACTGTTTGTTTACTTCCAGTATTTACTTGGGTTTTCATTGCCTTGCATATATTGCTGCTTTACTACCTTTACATGCCTACCATGTTCATCATATGCTGTTAATTAATTTGCTGGCCCTTCGTGAGTGTCTAATTCGACCTCTCGTCACTACCTCTCTATGGTTAGGCGCGCGACTTACTGAGTACACGTTGTTTTTGTACTCATGCTACACTTGCTGTGCATTTTATTGCACAGGTACTTTCATAGCAATGTGGAGGATTCGGAGACTTAGGCGAGCTGCATCATCCGGAGGCGATCCGCAGCTGACAGAGTCTCTCTCGTACTGTATTCATTACATTATTTTAAATTTCTTTGTCCAATTTGTATTTCGGAAAGGCTTTGTGATGGTTATATAAATTCCTATAAATTGCTCATGTACTTGTCACACCGGGTTCTGGGATGTGTTGGGATATGTTTGCCAAAGTGTAATATTCAAACCATTGTTTTACTTAATAGATTTTTATTTAGTTAATATTTAATAAAGTGAAAGGAAATATTTTTCATAAATGTTTAAACCAGAATTTTTTTTGATTAATTAATGATTGGTTTTCCTGGCAATGATGTCTGGCGCCATCACAATCGTATGGATTTTGGGTCGTGACAATATAGAAGGTGAAAAATGAGAGAATAACAGTAGTTGTAAGCGATTAGAGCCTGTCCAAAGGGGGGAATTGGAGAGGGGTTTATATAGTAATAAAAATCAACACATAAACAAGGAAATATAGCAAATCGAACATAAACAAGGAAAGAAGAACATGCAAATTTAAATATGATGCAAATTCCCTTTTGGACCATGAGGGTTGTCTTCAGACGTTTGACCATGATGTCCTTCGACCATGATGTCCTGGGCCATGAAGCGTATGATAAGGGATTTGCATGCCATGAAACAGTGTCCTTGGGCCATGAGAATGGTGCCTATGGATGATAACGCCTTTGAATAATGATGTGTAGCTTCTAGAGATCCTCCGGCCATGGCATGTTGTCTTCAGTCTATGAGGATGATACCCCCAGAGTATGACGCCTTCGGACAATGTGCTGATGTTTCACCCCATGAAAGGCAAAGATGCGATAATATGGATCGCTTGTCAAAGAAAACACGTGATGCTCAGTCGTATGTGAGAACAAGAGGAGACAAGGTTTAGTCATGTAGGAGATGAGGGCAGTGCTTCGACGGATGCAAAGACCCGAGACAATGTTCAGTCTCAGGAAAAGTGGGGGCAGTGTTTAGCCTTATACAAGGTGGAGACAGTATTTAATCTCATGCGAAGAACGGAAACAGTACTTAGTCTCATTCAAAGGAATGGAGATAGTGTTTAGTCTCATGCAAAGGAAAGGAAATGCTTTACCTTATGAGATTATGGAGGCAATGCTTAGCCTCAAGCAAGGAATATAGACAATTTAGTCTCATGCAATATGTAGTCAGTGCTTAATCTCATGCAAAGAATGGAGACAATGCTTAGTCTCGTGCAAGGAAAGGTAGTGCTTAGCGTTATGCAATAATGGAGGCAGTGCTTAACTTCATGCAAGGTACGGAGACAATGCTTAGTCTCATGTAAAGAAATGGAAGTGCTTATCCTTATGCAATATGGAGGCAGTTCTTAGCCTCATGCATGGTATGGAGACAGTGCTTAGTCTCATGTGGAGAAAAGGCAGTGCTTAGCCTTATGCAATATGTAGGCAATGCTTATCCACATGCAAAGTATGAATACAATGCTTAGTGTCATGCAAAGAAGGTTGTGTTTAGCCTTATGCGATGATGAGGGCAGAGCTTAACCCTATGTAAGAAGAGCAATGAATAACTGCGAGAGAGTAAAGCATTTCTTAGCTTGATGTGTTTGCGTTCGGCGATTCTTGTTGGTGTAAATATTTGATCTTGTTGTGTGTATGTATTTGCGAATGTTCCTGTTGTGTTCATTGTGCCTGCGCCAAAAGAAAAATTGTGAGTTTTGGCGAAGGGGAAGGTTGGTCCGTGCTCTCGATTGTTACTTCCCCTTTACTCTTGTCTTGAGGTCCTACTTAAGTTACCCTCGTAACGTCTGGCTGCCAAAGAAGAAAAATTTTGAATAGCATGCATGCATTTGACAAATTATTTGTAAAAATGTTGTTGCACAAGATCAAATAATTTTGATGAACTGGTAACTGTGATGCATTTTTGAGACATTGCAACCTCTTTGAGTCGGAATTTTGAGGAACTTAAGGTTGTTAGAGCATACTAATGTTCACTTTCTTAAAGTTAGCTCCTAAGCAGCTTTCGCCTATCATTCCATCTATGATAATCGCTAATTAATCGATTAGAAAGTGGAAATTTCAGACCAGAAAGAGAAAGAAATCCCCTCTTCCGCTTAAGGCACCGAAGTCCCTGAGCTAATATCAATAGCAGTAGATTCAAGGGAAGTTCTTTCTAGAGCAGTAAGAGCCTATCCTCCTCAATATTCTGCCCAGTTTAATGCGTACATCTGGCGACACATTCTTTGGCAGTTCTAAACATTATTAATCGGGTAAACTCGAGATCTTGCCCCAGTTTCTGACCATAGGGGTAATGAAGATTTTATTATGATGTGACCGAACCCACTAGGCTGCCTACGTATCACCTCTTAAGCGGGAATCGGGTTAAGCGTAGTTTAGTTACATCAAATAGAAAGTGCAAATAATATCTTAAACATAGTATCTCTTAACTGCATCCAAATTGATGGGTTTTAGCCAGATCTCCCCATCCATCTCTGCAAGTATAAGTGCTCCTCCTATTAACACCCGGTGAACTATGTAAGTTTCCAGTTCGGTGAGAATTTCCTATTTTCTTCATCCTGATGTGGGAAGATGTGATTTAGTACCAATTTCCCCGCCGTGAATTGCCTCGGCCTGAACTTTTTGTTGGAATATCTTGCCATTCTATTATGGCAGAGTAAACTATGATATACTGCATTCATTCATTTACCATCAATGAGAGATAATTTTGCATACCGGTTCGGTATCCATTATGCATCACTGAGCTCGGCTTCTTGTATGATTCTTGAAGAAGGGATTTCCACTTCGGCAGGGATAACAACTTCAGTACTGTAGACTAGTATATAGGGGGGGTGCTCCAGCTGAGGTACGGACTGTGGTACGATACCCAAAATGGTAACTTTCCGTGCCATTTTTTGTAATTATATACTATTTTCCTCAATATCTTCTTGATGTTCTTGTTGGCGGCCTCTACGACTTCGTTCATTTGCGACATGTATGATGTAAAGTTCCGATGCTTGATATTGAATGTTTCTCACATGGATTTCATCAAGTGTCTATTGGGATTCGCAACATTGTTAGTAATGACTGACTGAGGTACTCCAGATCGACAAACGATACGGTCCCCAACAAAATCTTCTACAACCTTCTTAGTTATAGCCTTATGGACGTGGCTTCAACCTATTTTGTGAAGTAGTCTATAGCCACAAGAAAGAACCTATGTCCGTTTGAAGCAACATGTTTGATTGGTCCGATGACATCCATAACCCAAGCGGAGAAGGGCCGGTTGCATCAAGTTTGTTGGGTGGTACCCGTATCATGTTAGCATGTATCTTGAAGTGGCGACACTTTTGAACATATTTGATGCGGTCTATTTCTATAGTCATCATGAAATACCCTGCTCTTAATATCTTCTTGGACATAATGGAACCATTCATGTAGGGTCCGCATGTTTCGGCATGTATTTCCTCGAGCATTCTAGACGCCTCATTGACATTGATGCATCACAACAAACCTAAATCAGGAGTCCTTCTGTACATAATTCCTCATCTTTGAAAGAAATGATTGGCCAATATTTGAAGTGTGCGCTTCTGAGTATGGGTAGTGGGCTCTGAATATTCTCCCTTTTCCAAGTATTCCATAATGTTGTGGAACCACGGATTCGCGTCAATCTCTTCTTCAACATGATCACAATAATCGGGCTTCTTACGAATTCATATTGGAATAGGATCGATGGAATTCTTATCTGGGTGTTGTATCATGGAAGACAAAGTTGTTAATGCATCTACAAAATTATTCTGAATCCTTTGAACATGTTTGACTCTGTCTTTGTGAACCTCTTGATCAACTCTTGTACTCAATGCAAATATGGCAATGTTTTACTGTTTTTGTAGCCCATTCTCCTAGAACCTGGTGCATCAAAATATCTTAATCTCCGATTACCAACAGCTCCTAAATGTTTATGTCAATAGCCAACCTGAGTCCCTAGATGCAAGCCTCATATTCCGCCATATTGTTGGTGCACGAAAACTTGAGTTTTACGGATACCAGATAGTGTTGACCGGTTTTTACTACTAAGACAGCTCTGATACCCATTCCTTTGAAGTTTTCCGTTCTGTTGAATAACATCCTCCAATAAGCGTACACCTTGGTGATATCTTCTCCTACAAACGACACCTCCTCATCGGGAAAATATGTTTTCAGTGGTTCGTATTCTCCGTCTACAGGATTTTCAGTCAAGTGATCTGCCAATGCTTGCCCTTTGACTACCTTCTGAGTTACATAAACGTATCACACTCACTCAGAAATATCTTCCACTTTGCTAACTTACCCGTAGGCATGGGTTTCGTAAAGATATATTTTAGCGGATCCATCCTTGATATGAGATATGTAGTGTCCACATAGAAACAATGTCTTAGCTTAAAGGCTATCCATCTCAGAGCACAACAAGTGTGTTCCAACAAAGAGTACGGGGCTTCATAAGGCGTGAACTTCTTGCTCAGATAATATATCACATGCTCCTTCCTTCCAGTTTCAACATGTTGTCCTAGAACACAACCAAAAGCCCCATCTAACACAGACAAATAAAGCAGCAAAGGTCTTCCTGGTTCTGGTGGTATCAGCACAGGAGGTTTAGATAAATACTCCTTGACTTTTTTGAAGGATTTCTAGCATTCTTCACTCCATCTCATTGCAACATCTTTCCTCAACATTCTGAAGATTGGATCATATATCACGATTGATTGTGCTATAAAGTGACATATATAATTAAGGTGCCCTAGAAAAGTCATCACATCTTTCTTATTCTTTGGAGGCGGCAAGTCCCGGGATAGCTTTATTTTTTATGGGTCTAACATAGAACCTCAGCGACTGACAATGAAACCTAACAAATTTACAGTAGGGACTCCAAAGTCACATTTTGCAAGATTGAACTTCAAATTGTATTTCTGAAGCCGGTCAAAAAATTTCTTCAAATTTTCTATGTGATCTGAACTCCTTTTAGATTTGATGAAAATATCATCCATTTACACTTCTATTTCCATGTGTATCATGTCGTGAAAAAATAGTCGTCATGCCCCTCATATAGGTGGTCCCAGCATTTTTCAAACCAAACGGCATCATTTTGTAACAATATATTCCCCATGGTCTAAAAAAGGCGGTCTTTTCAGCATCCTCTTCATCCATCCAAATCTGATGGTATCCTGCGAAGCAATCCACGAAGGATTGGAGTTCATGCTTGGTGCAGTTGTCAATTCGTATATGTATGTTGGGCAGCGGGAAATCATACTTAGGACTTGCTCTGTTTAGATCTCGGTAATCCATCTTTAACTTTTCCATCTCTCTTCAGAACTAGCACAATGTTGGCCAACCAGGTCGGGCAGTCGACCACTCGGAGAACCTTGGATTTGATTTGCTTGGTGACTTCCCCTTTGATCTTCAAACTCATATCTGGCTTGAACTTTCTGAGCTTCCTCTGTAACGGTGGACACATGGGATTGGTGGGGAGCTTGTGAGATACTATGGTTGTGCTTAATCCAGTCAGAGCATCGCAGGACCATAAAAAGATGTCCCCATACTCCTTTAAGAATCTGATATACTCTTATTTCTTTGACGGTGATAGATGAATGCTTATACGCATTTCCTTGACCTGTTCGAAATCCCCCGAGTTAACGGCCTCATTTTCCTCGAAATTACACTTCTGTTTGTTTTCAACGTTCTCTACTTCTTTGACGTTTTCCTCGAGTATTATATCATCATCCAGATCCTCTCAATCATTATCCTTATGTTGCGTTGTCTCATTAGATGTCACAGTCGTGGATTCATCGAGATATGTAATAATTATGCTGTAAAGAATATAGAAAGATAATAATAAATATGAAAAGTAGTAATGCATTAATAAAACTTTGATAATGTCAATAAGTATGACTCAATGGGTCGAGTAATTATTTTAAATTAAAATACTAAAAAATTCTTTAAATGCTCAAAACTATTTGAAAATAATTCATGCTAATTTGCTAGGCTACCCAGGAACTCGGCGAGCCCAGGATGATGCAGCAGTCCAGTTCTTGAGAAAAACTCCTTCTTTCATGGTTTGAATGGTAAGATCTTCCTATTCCTCCTCCTGAACAATTGCACTACACTTCGTGTCTTCTTCATCTAGAACCAGCTTCCTCATGCCAGCCAAAACCTCATCTTCCTCAGATCCCACATCATGTCAGCCTGATTGAATATCTGGTGCAGAGGTTGTATGAGTTGTTCCAGTGGAAAATAAGGAGCACGCCATGGTGGTGTCCAATCCTAATATTCATGTCATGTGTATTCATATCCGAGACAAAAATTCGTGCCATAGTACTGTGCTTGTACGCGTTTGGTGATCCCTCGAAGCTTTTTTCCGAGGCCTTTGCCTGGTTCATACCACATCCATAGGAATATGGTTTCGATCTTGTTGCTCCACCATTGGGTTTTTTCAACCGTGTTAACCTGTTCAATGCAATGATATGTTTCTCCACCCAGGTTCCTTTTGTTCTTGACGACTAGAACGGTCTAGTTGGTGTAGATGGGGTTGCTCCCATCTCCATGGATGATCACCATCTGATGATTCAACTCAAACTTCACAGCCTGGTGTAGAGTTGATGACACTGCCCCCACTGTATGTATCCATGGTCGTTCCAACAATAGATTGTAAGTAAAAGATATATCTAGAACATGGAACTCGAAATAAAACCAAGTTGGATCCATTTGTACATTGAGGTTGATTTTTCAAACGGTGGCTCTATGAGATCCATCAAACGCCTTCACATTCATGCTTCTCATTCATATCGAGTTCATGCCTTTACCGAGTCTCTTTAGAGTGGTCAGTAGACATATGTTAAGACTCAAACCTCCATCTATCAAGAGCCCGGCAATGAACTTATCTTCGAACTGCACCGTGATATGTAATGCCCTGTTGTGACTCAGTCCTTTTGGTGGTAATTAATCTTTATTGAAAGTGATTTTGTGGCTCTCCAATACCTGTCCAACCAAGTTAGCCATCTCTCCACTAGTGATGTCGGCTGGCAGGTAAGCTTTACTTAACACCTTTATCAGAGCATACCTGTGTGCGACTGAATTTTGCGGCAATGATAAGATGGATTTTGAGCAAGAGTTTTGTTCAAGTGGTCAACAACATAGTACTCCCTTGCTTGAATCTTCCTCCAAAGATAGTCAGTGATAGTCTCGGCAACAGGCGGCTTAGGTGCAGCTTCCTTACTCATTCCTCACAGATTCTCAAGTGTGTAAACTCTGCCAGTTCTAGTCATACCTTGCGCGACAGCTGTTTCTTCCCTTTTGGATTTTCCCTTCTTTTTTTCTTCCGCAACATAATCCCAAGGGATGGCATCATACTATAAAGATGGTGTGGGGGCTACTATCACGGTGAAGGGTGAAGCTACCTCAACCTCAAACGGCATCTAGGTTTTTACCACAACTTGCATGAGGGTGATTGGAGATGTTTTATGAGTGTCTCCCTCTTAGATGAGTCCAATGGACCCTTCCTGATCCTATTCCTCGTCAGTTTCTATCACATTCACTCCCTCACCTCTGTGATCAGTGAGAGGGTTATTGCAAATATTTGGTGCAACCTCCTTTGCTTGTATAAACTTAGTATTGATCAACGTCTGAATCGTGTCTTTCAACGTTCGTCATTCCTCAATGTTATGACCTTTCATGCATGAATAATAAGCACATGTTTTTTTGGGGTTGATCTATTGGGAAGGATTCTCAACAACAACGACACGAATATGCGTAACATAACCAGCAACCTTCAGTCTCTCATACAGTTGGTCGATGGGTTCGGCAATTGGGATGTATTGTCTAGGTGGTATGTAGTCGAAATTTGTACGTGGCTTCGGGTAGTTTTGGCGGGTGGTGGAGGTGAATGGTAATATGAAGGTTAAGCATTATAGGTTTGGTAGCTGGTAGGGTAATTGTATATCGGGGGTGAGGGCTGATATGTGGATGTAGGTTTTTGGTATGTGTGGGGAGACTTAGGGCCCTCGGCTACCATCACGGCACCCACTTTTTTCTAATTTGAAATACCTCTTGATTGCAATTTATTCGTGGCCTGCAGTGCCTCAAAATTGGTTACTGTCTCATTCTTAATTCCTTATTCGATTCTTCCTACTAGCATGATTATGTCAGAGAACTTGTGATTTTCTATAACCGTCAAGCTTTCGTAATACTACGAGTCTTGAGCTCTGACAAAGAACATGTTCATTTGTTCTTCTTCAAGTTCTTGCCTTACCTTTGCAACTTCTAATCTCCAACGAGTAGCATACTCGCGGAAGGTTTCGGTCAACTTCTTCTTAAGGTTTTGAATGTAGAAAACGTCTGGCATGTTTTCCATGTTGAACCTTAATCTATCCATGAAATCTGATGCCACACTCACCCAACTAACCCATTTCTTTGGGTTTTGATTGATATACCAAGACAAATCGTCTCCTGTAAGGCTTCACATGAACAATTTCATGAGGAGTTATTCATTCTTGCCCACCCCGACAAGCTTGTTGTAGTATGTTCTCATATGCACTTTCGGATCAGCGGTACCATCGAACATTTCGAACTTGGGAGGTTTGTAACCTTGTGGGAGTTCAACATCCGGCTAAATACATAGGTCCTCATAGTTTAGAACTTCAACGCCTTTACCACCTTCAACACTCTATACTTTCCATGTGAGCTTCTTGAGCTCCTCTACTATGTTTCTAATGAGCAGGCCCTTTTCAGTTGATTCAGGTATGTATAGAGTTTGCAGTGGGTTATGGGATAAGGTTTCCACATATATCGGGTTGCTTTGATGAGTTCCAAAAACTTGGGTATATGTATGGTCGTTGGTTGAGTTTTGGGGATCATAAGTGGGTTGTGGTGTGTTTTGAGGGGTGTGATAAGTAGTGGTTTGCGGGTATTGAGTTGGTTGATGGTGGTGTTGTTGAGGGGTCGGCACATCTGGCGGATTAAGGTTCTTGGGAGGTACAGGATACTGGTGTGGTGCGGGAGGATTTTATGGTGGATTCTGGTTTTGTGGCGGTGTTTCATTTTGGGTAGTCAATTTTGCTGGTTGATGTCGGAAACATTGTGAGTAAGGGAGAGGTTTGCTAGATTATGGACATTCCCATGCTCGCCCTGTAGTTCTAGGATTTTATGCTCCAAATGTAAGACCAGCTCATTCTTCCCCGGAGTACTTCTACTATCTAAAGTTTCCACATTTTCTGCCATAGTAGCATTGTCTTTCCTCATAATTAAATCATACGTCTTCCCTTTTCCCTTGCTTTTGCCTTTCGAGTTGCAAGGTGGAGGAGTAGGTGGAGGACCTCTAGATCTAGTGTGGTATGCTGATGATGCCAGTATGAACGAACCAACCTTTGGGAATGGGAATAATAAAAAAAAAGCAAAAGGTAACCAAGTTATAAAAGAATGTTTGCAGTATTTAAACATGTTTCACAAAGTCATGAAATTATTCGCTTCCTAATTTGGGGAACCTCGTTGTGCCTGAGGTAGGCCTAAGCGACACATACACTTGGAGAAAATGGATGCCAACTTTGCTTCATTTCATTAATGGAAAATAGGCCAAAACAAACTTTCACTAAATCGACAAATAATAATAAAGTCACTAATGACATCAAGCCTTATTATATCAAAATCTAAGTAAGAAAGAAATAAAGAAAATTATCTCCTAATCCACTGGTTCCCTGAAAGACCTTCTCTATGCTTGGCTCTTTTGACCCCATCAATCAGGTTACCCAGATCTCTTATATCCAACAGTAAGTAAGATATTGCCAGATTTCCTCCTTCATCAGCGTTCATGCCTTGATAGTCCGAGAGTCTCTTTCTCATCTTCCCTTCTAGCTCCATCAGTCCTTGTTCCAAGTAATCTGATATTTTTGTTGACTAAAAGGAAATATCCTTCCATTCCCTTATCGCCTCCATGTTCACTTTGTGCTGCTCCAGATGTTTAGCTTCAGAGTCGAACACCCTTTTGTGTAGCCTCTTGTACTTAAATTGTGCCTGGGCCACTTCATCTATGATCCTATTCTTAAAATCGACTCTTGGCTTGACGTCCCCTTCTACGTCATCGTCCAGATATGATAGATAGTAGTACATATGACCATCGTGATACCTGTGTGGCTCGATAGTTTCTCCTTCCACAATAATCTTTTGGTTCCACATATGTTGCGCCTCGAACTTGAATGGAATGACGTCTCCCTTGAAGTCTGGTTTGTACTGGATCATGTTGGAAACCTGAGGTATGACTTGTTTCCTTCTAGATTTTCTTATTACCCTTATAGGAACGTAAGGTTAGATGCCTTGCAACTCGATCAATACCAAATGAGTACACCCCTTGGACTTATGATTAAATCACTATGAGGAAACCATCAAACATCCAATGTACCTGCTTGTCTGTCAGATTACTGAAGAAACACACCCAACTTAAAGTATTTCCAGGTTGTGCAAACCTGTATGAAATAAACGTCATTTTCTTTGGGTGATGGTTGAGTATGTAGTCATTCAGTGGACTTTGCAGAAGCTCTTAACAGTACTCTTTTCTCTGAAACTATTCTAGCAGCAAGACTTGTAGCAACATATTACAACCCTAAAAGTGTCCAAATCCCTGCTAGCGTCGATCTAGAGCACGGTACATCTCATCTATGATTATAGGGATGATGATATAAATTTTTCCCTCGATTCCATCCATCAAGGTCCTGGCGACCATGGGTAAGTGAGTATGAATCATTCCTCCTTTAATTGGAAATATAAACAACCCCAAGAAGTAGACGAGGAACACATAAACCCAGTGGTGCACCCAACCCAAGGAAGTAATGACGAGTTCATCATGGTCATACGACTTTCTATTCCCATAACGCTCATAAAGAAATTCAAAATGGATGTCTGATTTCTTTAGACTGAGCAGTTCATCATTCTTTTTAAAACCCAACATTTTCAGAAAACCGTGGGGAGTGCGATTCTCTGGTACTAGTAATTCCGGTCTATCTCATAGCAACATGGCGAAGCCTCCTGTTTCTTCTAAGAGAGAAGTCATTTCTATGTTGCCAAATCAAAAAACCACTTTTTTCTCATCCAAGAACATGGTAGCGACCTCAATCAATTCCCTATTTGGTCAAATGTTTAGCAAGTGCACGTTACCAAGTACTCTCCTCACATAATTTTTGTCACAAGGTGCAAGGTCTTTCCACCAGTCAAGTAGCAACGGTGGGATGTTTTGGACCATACCTAACCTGGGGATTTTGTGCTTCATTTTCTGCAAATAAACAAAGGCTAGCCCTTCTCCCTCCTGGTTAGACTACTGACGCGAGAATGATCAAAACGTTGGCACATTTTCTCCAAGTAATACAAATAATATGATAGCGTCCATTAGGATTGTGGAAATCCCGTCGGACTTTGGACAAGGTTCATCTTAGTAGGTTGTTATTAATAACGCTTCAACATGTACTAGGTTTAGCGTGATGCATGTATTTTTCAAATTGGAGTGGGGTTTCTAGAATGGTCTAGCCTGGTACTCCCTAGTGGAAAACATGGGAGGGAAAGGCACGGGACCGTGGATTGTACCACGGATCGACTAGTCTACCGCAAATAAGCCATTCAGATTTTACAAGGGTGATCTCGGGAAAGAGCAGACACTCATGAAGCGCCGCTATGTTGATAATTGGCATGAGTGGAGTATAATGTGGAACATCCTTTATGCAGAAATAATAACACATTGCCAAGTATTTTCATAATAAAAGTACTTAAAAGCATTGGATATAAAAGCAAAAGTGAACGTGAAAAGAAGACAATAGAGAGAAATCAATTTATCTCATGAAAATATACGAGAAATAATGAAGCAGGTAGGGAAATAGGGATGGGAGAGTCATCTTAGACAAGACGAAAAGAGATGGAGAGCGGTCATACATTTCACATCAAACAAAAGAGAATAAGGGAAGGGATGTGCATTTCATAATAATTTAAAACAAATAAAGGTGAATAAGGAAAAGCATGTGCATGTAATAGCAATTTTAAAACAAATAAAGAAAATAAAAGAAAGCAATCTACATAAGTCAAGTTCATTATGGTAAAATCCTGAGTATTTCCCCAGAGTCACCATGTTTTCACGCCCCATTTTCTTGCGAAAGAGGTCTTCCACGCATGGCAACACTTTTAAAAGGAGGTATTAAAAGAGAAAAGTCGCCACCTAACCATTTTAAGGTGCGTTAGGCACCTAGTTTAAAATAACTATGTTTGAATAGTCAACGCCACCAAAGATCGGGTATGTCACGACCCAAATTCCAACTGTCGGGACCGCGATGGCGCCTAACGCTATTCTTGCTAGGCAAGCCAACATTAGAGGGTTACGACATATAAAACAATGGCAAAATACATCTGCAGGCCCTTTAACTTGTCGTCACTTTTCACTTTGACACTTTTTCTTGACTATGTTCCACCTGAACCCTATGACAAGGTTACTACTGTTCCACTTAGACACAAAAAACACACGAGCCACTATATGTCAACCACGTGTATATAAGCGTCTGCTAATGTGTAATAGCCGACGAATAACAACATTTGCATGTGGATTTATTGTCCATGTAAGATCCATGTGTACCGAGTAAAACCAACTCAAATAGATCGGGTTAAAAATTAAAAGACCCAACCCATTTAATTACCTTTAATCGTTACATCCGACAGTAAAAAACCTAATCTCCTTTACCGTCTCCACCGTCTCCCCCCTATCATCTTCTCCTTCCAAAATCAATTGCTCCATCGACAAGAAGGTCAAGGAAGAGATCAAATTACTCTTTTACTGGTATGTTCGAGTTACTCTTTTATGGAGATTTTAGTTATTTATTAGGGTTTTTTGTTAGTATTGGTGTTTTTCGGAATTGTAGATACAAAAATAGGTTTTACAGTTCTCTTTGTCGAATGTTGTTGATTGTGCTCATGTGTTGCTTTTTTTTGTTCACTTTAGGTTAAAATCATGTTAGTGGACGAATACATTCTTGTCCGCTTTCACCATGGTGGAATCTTTACCAAATCTCCAGGTGCGAAATATGTCACTAATATAGGGGTAAATGAGTTTTCTATTGAGAATGACCATTTCTCCTTGTTTGAACTTCAATATTACACAAGGGCGTTGGGTTATGCAACTGTTAAGGGGTTTTATGTCTTTAACCCTAAGTCCAAAGAATTTTGTATTAATTGAAAATGATGAACAACTATATAATATAGCTTGTTACTGTAAGGAGGGTATTTTAGACTTATACATTTCACATGTTGTTGAGATAGTTCCTGATAGTGTGGTCCCAATTGGGTATTTATGTGGGCCAGATGTTGTTCAAGAAAGTAACAACACAATTAATAATCCAACTAGGGCAACAACAGAAGATGGTGAAATCAGTATAAATGGACCACAACCAAGTGAAAAGCCTCCACATGATACCGTAATTGGTGGGGAAGGGACTGCTGCTAGTGGTGTTAATTTAGAAGAGGAAGTTGCTATTGTAGAGAACCTAAATGGTGGAGAAGGGGCTAATGAAGAAGAGGTAGCTAGTAGTGAGTTAGATCTTTGATAACTTCCTGATGAGGATTGGATGCTAGGCATAAAAGTATTGTTACCATGTTAGAGGATATTAGGCATAAAATCATGTCTAGACAGGTTGATATGATTAAATTTGCTGAAACTTGGATTTCAGATATATCACCTATGGCTAGGCTAATCTTAGAAGAAAATAAGGATTTGGTTAGAGAGTGTCAAGTTATATGGAATGGGCGGGATGGGTTTGAAGTCAAAAAAGGAGATTTGAGGTTTATAGTTGACATTAGGATGAAGACTTGTAGTTGTAGACTTTGGAGATTTAGAGGAATCCCATGTGAACATGTTGTGTATGCATACTATTACATACAAGGTGATCAATATCAATATGTGGAGTATTGCTACACAAAGGAAAAACTTCTGAAGGCTTATGAACATTTCATTCAACCAATTCCTAACCTGAATATGTGGCATGAGAGTAATAATCCTACCATTGAACCACCAGCCCCAAAGCCAATGCCAGGCAGACCCTAAAAAAATAGAAGGAAGGACAAGAATGAACCTAAGAAGAAATGGGTAAATTTTTCCAAAAAAGGAGTCAAGATGACATGTTCATATTGTCATCAAGTAGGCTACAAAAAAAACATGTAGAGTAAAGGTATGATATGTTTTTATGTAGATTTATATTAATCATTTAAGCTTAAATTGAATGTATGTATATATTCATTTTAGAGTGCACATGGAGGGTCTTCGAGTAGACAAGAAGCACAAGGAACTCAATCAAGTCAATCAACTCAAAGGAGTTCAGTTTGTGATGACACAACAACAGTTGTTCTCAAGAAAAGAGCAAAGGCACCAACTGCAGCTATTAGACCTACAAAAGGTGCATTTCCAGATGCACTCCCTCAAACTGCTCCCAGGGGAAGAGCCCCAAAACCAAAAGCAGCAAGAGGATCTTCAAATAAAGAATTTGTTGAGGAATAGGCTTACTTTTCCAATTTTGCATACAAAGAATCTTCTTCCTCGGTTAGCAGCAGTCCATGAAATTTTCATGTCACATGGACGACCACATCGGCAATATTGAACAATTTTGGTATTTTGGGACATTGTTCGAACAGAAATTAAGAGATGTAGCATGAAAGATTACATAAATAATTCGGCTAAGGAGGATGGAGTTCTTCAAATTGAAAAAAAGTTCCGATTTTCAGTTCTTGATGAATAATTTAGCTCAATCGAAATGGAGAGAAATTAGGGCTTAGGAGAAGATAACAATGGAGAAAGGGGTTAAAAACAAGAAAAAATGACGTGGGTGGGGTTTATTACCGTTGGAATAGTCCATGTCAGCTTTTTTTAGAACCCTCACAC